>BPLR01019421.1:0-81485 GCA_021605095.1 Caerostris extrusa
TAAATCATAAAATGAAGAAAAGGATTTCTTAAAATACATCAATTGAATTCCTCTTTTAAAAATACTTTCTATTTACTTATTATAAAAGAAATGAAACAGATTTATTTCCTGATTTCGTAATTTTATTGTGAGAAATAACTATTTTAAAGATACAAGAATATTTTTATTCCTTAATTTTTTGTCTGATAAGAGTTAATTAGCAATAGTGTCTTTGCTATTATCGTTTATTCAGTAATAATATTATTTCAGTGATGCCAAAGAAAGTTAACTTTAGAATTGCACAAAAAATTGAAAAAATAATGACTGATAATAGCATGTCTACACGTAAATGTAATGCAAAAATCATAAAGAGATTTACCAAACTTTAAAAAAAAAAAAAAAAAATTTAACATTTCTATAAAAAAATATCAACAAATTTTTGTCTGTTCAATCGATCTAAATGACCTTGATCCACGAACAAAACCAGTTTCTGAAGTTGACATTTTTATTTCGTGTTTAAATCAAAATTGCCAGAAGCATTCGATTTGAAGAATAGTTGAATTCACCGACAGGCAGATATTCTGGGAATCTTAACAATGACAAAACTCGTATTGTTTCGCATTAAAATTGAAAAAAATTTTTCGAAGTAAATATGTGACAATGTTAAAAATAATACATCATTTAAATGCATTTATTTAAAAGTACATTTGAAAAAAAAATTGTTCTTGTGAAATTAATTTTTGTAAAATATTAAAATTCATGAATAAATGGGAAATTAAAAAAACTATTAGCATTCGATTTTTATATTAACGTTTTAATTTCACAAAAGAAATTTATACTTTAATTAAATTATATGTTATCGCTTTACTTTCATAAAAATAAATCTGTACTTTTTAATTAACTTATATTAACGTCTAATTTTCATAAAAAGTAATCTACACTTTAATTAAATTATATGTTATCGTTTTACTTTCATAAAATAAATCTATACTTTAATTAACTTATATTAATGTTTAATTCTTATAAAAAGAAATATATACATTAATTAACTTGTATATTATTGTTTTACTTTCATAAAAATAAATCTTTACTTTAATTAACTTATATTAACGTCTAATTTTCATAAAAAGAAATCTATTTTTAATTAAATTATATGTTATCGTTTTACTTTCATAAAAATAAATCTTTACTTTAATTAACTTATATTAACGTCTAATTTTCATAAAAAGAAATCTATTTTTTAATTAAATTATATGTTATCGTTTTTACTTTCATAAAAATAAATTTTACTTTAATTTAATTATATTAACGTTTTATTTTTATAAAAAGTAATCTATACTCTAATTAAATTACATATTATCGTTTTTACTTTCATAAAAATAAATCTATACTTTAATTAACTTGTATTAACGTTTTACTTTCATAAAAGGGAATCTATACTTTAATTAACTTATATTATCGTTTTACTTTCATAAAAAAATTTATGCTTTAATTAATTTATATTATCTTTTTATTATCGTTATATTATCGTTGTGTAAAACATATTTTTTGATTGATTGAATATAATTGTTTAAAATTTGAAAAAAAAAAAAGATTATTTCAGTGTTTGAATGTGCAATTTAATCGGAAACTTTTTATATATTCACTTTTTTTTTTTTTTACTAAAAAAGTAATTAAAATATGAAATGTAACACTTTAAAAAATGTATTATTTAGAATAGAAAATAAATTTTTGAAATAAATTTTTGTTTTATTTTTCAGCCTTTAAATATATTAACTAGAAACATAGAATGTTTATTAATTCATTCATGCGTTAACCGAAAGAATGTTAAATTTCTGTACAACATTAAGTCATTATAGTGAAAACTCAGAACTCTGCAAATAAGGGATTCCTTAAATAATATCTCGTTTCAATGAATGTTTTTGGGTATTTAATTTGGAAGTTCTTGGAATTATTTTAACGGGCGAAAGATTCCAAGTCTTGTGTATCCCCTATCCCCGAGCGTTGGGAATCATTACCGTATCGCAAGTCTCATTAAAACGCTGTAATTGGCGTTGTCTCAATAGCAGGTGGACACACGCACGATAGCAACGTCTGTGTTATTAGAATGAAGGGCACTGACTTCAACTGGTAAGCCAGGTATTTTAGTCAGCAGACCAGAACTTACTAATATATATATGTATATTAGTATTGTGTATATATATATTACAATAATATGTTTCTTCAGATTATTATAATTATTATTTCTTTTAAATTCCTGTTCCTTTCCTGGTCAACTCAAGTATTTTTAAGTTTCAATTCTAATTTCTTCATTATTTACGATATTATATATTTTTAATTCTCCTTTTAAGTAATCTGAATTTTTTTGAATTTTTAAATATTTGTAGATTTCCAATGAATAATCTGATAACATGCAATTGGTGATATATTGTTTATATATGTTAAATTGAAGGAAATGGTAAATCGTATAGTATCTTCTGAACCGTTTGCATGTTATTGCATGCTATTGCAACTTATTATTTTTTTCTAATGCATCTGGCAGATACTTAGACCGTGATATTTTGTGTCATGCAAGGGCTACACCGACGTTATTCACTGAGCACTACCCAGGGGGCGAATAGCTTGAAGATAGGCTACAGACGTGGAGTAACAATATCTCCGCAACGCTTTACGCTAATATTAGACCGGGACCTACGGTTTTTAAAGTGGATTCAGAACTACTACAAACATACATGGCACAGCCGGAATTCAAACCCGAAAACTGTCGTACCGAGCACTAGGGCACAAGCCACTCGGCCATTCAGGCCCTTATTGTAACTTATACATCTTCAGATATTTAAAATCAGGTATAAAAATATTGTAATGCTTGATTATTTTTACTTCTTAAATAAAAAGTTTACAGTTAACATACTGATAACAGTGCTTGAACCGACTTAGTTCTAAGTCAGCTAAGTTAAATTTTTTTAAAAATTCATATTAGAAATTTAATGTATTCGTTGTTTCTTATCCCATTTGGTAGACAGCAACATCTAGACCAAGTCCATGAACCTATGTGGCTTCATAGAAGAAGGGAAGGGGAAGGGGCTGCTGCTGTTTAATGGAGCACCCGTGGATGGAAGTCTGGTTTGCCTCCGTGTCGTTGAAGAAGGAGGGCAGGAGACTTTTAGGGAGAACTACCCCAAATTTGCATATAGTATTAAAGAAAACTCGAAAAGCTCCCACCAGGTAGTCCATCTCAATAGGTGATTGAACCTCAGCCCTGATGCTTACCAGACACTAAGACAGGAGTCGGGTTTAATATATTTTATGCGTTTAATGTAATGTACATTTAATTATTGTTTAAGTTCGTCACTTGAGCATATTTAAGGATTATTTTAAATGAGCACTTCAGAAATTCAAGCAACATTTAAATTCAACAAGAATAAATTGAAGCATCATTTAAAATTTAAATAATTATCTTTTAGTCAATTATGAGTAGTTATTCTTCAATGTGTGAAATTTACATTTCTGAACATCAGTTCATGTATCTTCAAAACTTAATGAGATAATTACTTAATAATATAGTGTTAATAACCATGAACAGATTGTTGGTTCTGTCTGTTAATTCAAATCATATTAGAAATTTAATATATCTCAAGTGCTTCATGTAGATAAATTTAAATATTGTTTAAATTGAGTGCTTGAGCATATTTAAGGAGTATTTTAATTCAGTTATTTGAAAAACTTTTTAAGGAGTATTTTAATTGTGCTTCAAAGGGATTAAGGACTATTTTAATTGAGCATTTGAGCACATTAGTATTTGATGACAATATGATTTAGAAAAAAAAAATATTCAGCGTTAGTTTGGGAGTTCATACCTTTTTTCTCAAATCTAATAGAGGGATTGTCCTTATACTGTTTTATGTGGCCATTTGTGGTGTAAAGGCAAATCTTTTCGTTCATATTGTTTGTTGGGCTTTGAAATGAGTTTGTCCAAGAACAGAAATCTTGCCCCTTAGAAGGAAGAACTACTACAACCTTACTAGAAAAATTAACTAAATAAACAGAAAGGAATTAAATATTATTCCTAAATATTAAAAAGGAAACTAAATAGAAGAGATCTTTCGGTTCATCCTACTTGCTGGTCTTCGAAATGCTTTGCACATTAAAACCTAATGACTCAGAAGAAAGAATTATTGCTACCCCACTATGAAAGGGAACTAAATAGTATTCTTAAATATAAAAAGGAACTAAATAGAATGCCAGATCTTTCGGTTTATCTTATTTGTTGGGCATCCAAATGTTTTGTCCAAGAATAGAAACCTTGACCTTTAGAAGGAAGGACTATTACTGCGCTACTAGAAAAAGGAACTAAATAGTGTTCCTAAATACAGTGGGCCACAAAATTGTGTATACACCTTAGAAACTTAGAGACTTTTTGCAATTACAAATTAAATATTGCTTTAAGATGATTGAATTTTTACCTTATATACTTTAGTCTATGCTTTTACCGTACTATACTTATAAAATTGTTACGTTTATTTATTTTTTACGAAAAAAAATAAAAGATTTGAGACGGAGAGGAAAAACAACACCACAAAAATAAGTATACACCTTTGTTAATTTCCTTTTAAAGTACAAATTAATATTTTGTTGCATAACCTTTTGCTTGAATTACAGCTTGTAATCTTCTGGAAATAGATTCTACTGGTGTTTTAGTGGTTTCAACAGAAATTTTAGCCCATTCTTCTCTCAGAACCATCTTGAGAACTTCCTTGCTTGTGATTTCGTGCTCATGTACAGCTTTCTCTAATTGCGACCACAAATTTTCGATGATGTTTAGGTCTGGAGACTGGGATGGAGTGTGTAATTGCTTCTTGCAATGGTACAGCAAGTATAACTGCACAATCTTCGCTGTATGCTTGGGGTAGTTGTTCTGCTGGAATATGAAGCTTGACCCAAGCTCCAACTTACTGGCACTTTTTTTTTCAAGTTATTATTTAAAATCCCCAAATCTACATGTTTGTCCATAATACCATCAATAAGCAAGCTCTCCAACTCCTCCAGCCGACATACAACCCCAAACGAGGACAGATCCACCTCCGAACTTGACTGTCTTAATGGTGTTTTTAGGTGCCAGTGCTTTCCCAGCTTCTCTCC
Organism: Caerostris extrusa; assembly: GCA_021605095.1. Lineage (NCBI taxonomy): Eukaryota > Metazoa > Arthropoda > Arachnida > Araneae > Araneidae > Caerostris > Caerostris extrusa. The sequence goes on from BPLR01019421.1 coordinate 5,119, forward strand.
ATATTTTTAAATCGTCCATCGCTTCCGTAAAGATTAAACTTACTTTCATCAGAAAATATTACAGTGTTCAGAAAGAATTAGGCTTTAAACGATGTTCTTTGGCGAAAATCACTCTCTTTTGTCTATTCACATACTCGATGAGTGGCTTTCGTATTGGTGTACGGCCATGAAACCCATATTGGTGAAGGGTACGTCGAATTGTTTCAACTGAGATCTTTTTCCCGATTGTAGAGGACATCGATAAAGCTAGTTTAAAGGCACTCACCCTCGGATCTTTCTTTACTGAGTGAATGATCTTCCTCTTCGCTGTAGTACTCAGTATTTCTTTACGTCCTCTTCCAGGAATATTGGCCACAGATCCAGTTTTTTTATACTTCTGTAGTATTTTTGGACACAACCATGAGTTACACCAATCAACGAAGCGATTTCTCGAAGAGATTTGCCCTCTTTTCGACCATTTTACAACCAATAAACGCTCAGATTCAGTAGTTTCTCTACGAGAGCTCATTTTGATTTTTAATGAGAAAAATACTATTTTAAAGCGTTGAAGTGCAATAGCACGTGTTATAAGCAGCAGCTACTCCTGAAACTCTTTAAAAGAAAATTTGAAACTAAAAAAAGTGGTGACATAATTTACAAATATAAGAAGTGTATACTCAATTTTGTGGCATGGTTTTCTATCTTTTCTTCGAATCGTTTAACTTTTTTAATAAATAAGTTGACTATAGAATTGTGTTATTATAGGTTGGTAAAACAGAGGTTAAAGTATCTAGATAATAAAAATTTAATTATTTAAATCAATATTTAATTTGTAATTGGAAGAAGTCTAAAAGTTTTAGAGGTGTATACTCAATTTTGTGGCTCACTGTATATAAAAAGGGACTAAACAGAATTCGAGATCTTTCGGTTCATTTTGCTAGTTTGGTTTCGAAATTGCTTGACCAAGATTAGGAGCTTCTTAGGGAAAAGAACTACTATGATTTTCTAGAAAAAGAACTAAATAGTATTTCTAAATATATAAAAAGGAACTAAATAAAATATGAAATCTATGAATCAGCTTGGTTGTCGAGCTTCCAAATGCTTTACTCAAGATAAGAAACCTAGTGCTGTAAGATAAAGAACTACTACGTTCCTACTAGAAAAACTAAATAAATAGAAAGGAACTAAATAGTATTCCTAAATATATAAAAAGGAACTAAATAGTATTTCTAAATATATAAAAAGGAACTAAATAGAATTGAATATCTTTCGATTCATTTTGCTAATTGGATTTTCGAAATGCATTGACCAATAATAGAAACTTAACTTCTTAGGAAAGAACTACTACGATCTTTCTAGTAAAAGGAACTAAATAGTATTAATATATATATATACAAAGGAACTAAATAAAATACGAAATCTATGAATCAGCTTGGTTGTCGAACTTCTAAATGCTTTACTCAAAATCAGAAACCTAATGCTGTAGAGAAAGAACTACTACGTCCCGACTAAAAAGGAACTAAATAAATAGAAAGGAACTAAATAGTATTTCTAAATATATAAAAAGCAAACAAATAGAATTCAAGATCTTTCGGTTCATTTTGCTAATTGGATTTCGAAATACCTTGGCCAAGAATAGAAACCTAGCGCCTTAGAAGGAAGAACTACTACTAATTGAAAAAGTAACTGAATCACAAAGAAAGAAACTACAACATTTCAAATCCTGAAATATAAATACTTAAAGATATATTTTTTTAATGATTATTTTCATAATGATTTATTTCATAATTTTCCCCACTTCCCAAAAAAGAATGACATTTATAAAATATTTAAAAGTATATAAAGTTTGAATTGTTTTTAATCATTTTGTTTGATAAAAATTATGATAATATTCTGATATCTGTTTCAAATAATAAAGCAATATGCTCGATATTGAAAAAAAAAATGCTAAATACTCGTAATTGATTAAGTGAAGCTTAATAAAGATAATGAAGAAATTAGAACTTAACATGTTTTTATTAAAAAAGAGAGAAAAAGAAAATTTAAAAATGAATGTGTATCACTGATTATTAACGATTATCACAGTATATAAAAATAATTTAATAAATGAACAAAATATTAATTAACGATATTTTACCTACTGAAATGCACTGATTGTTAATTCACACACATGAACCTATTTTATTATTTCCATGTATAGATAAAAGATAGCAAACACTACAAAAATGCTAGTTCCATTACGTTAATTACAAGGAAAGGAAGAGTATCTGAGCTGATAACATTCCAGAGAAAGCTGTTTTGTGCTTTTTGCTAGTCTGAGTGGCATTGTTGAATCTGCTATGCAAACTACACCGTCGGATTTTGTTACTGTTGCATGAAAAGAAAACCGACCTACTCTTAACAAACAAGAAACAAACACATAACAAGAACTTGTTATCTCTCCATTTCCTTTGAGTTTTGTAATCGTATCCTGTGGAAGGCTAATTATTCACTTCGAAAAAATCTTACGAAAGTGTTTCTTTTTCTCTTTAATTATAATGATAAGATTTTTCCTACGTAAATTGGATACAAAACAATCATTTTGAAATGTCTTAAATGTGATTGCTTGATGAATACTTTCATAATATGTGAATGCAAAAATTAATATTTTCTTCCCATGTTATTAAATATTAAAATATTGATTCTAATTAAAAAGTAGTTTAGTAACTTTTAATCAAAAATTATTAGATTTATCAATAGATTACTGCCTAAAACATTTCCAGTCAATCTATTTTATTGCATGGATTTATACGAAAAGAAAACCTTCCAGCCATCCAATCCTATGCATTTAACTGACAGAAGACATTCCTGCCATCCATTCCGGTGCATTGTACTGACAGAAGACATTCTAGCCATCCATTCCTGTGTTTTTGTATGACAGAAGGCATTCTTGCCATCCAATTCTATGCATTTTATTGAACAAAAGACATTCTTGACAACCTATAAGGTGCATCCTTCTTTGAATACAGCGATATTTTAAAGAATGATGATTTCTAATGTGCTGTCTACAATGCTACATGTTAATTCTTTCTTTTATTTTAAACATTGAAAATGTAAATAAAAATTATTTAAATAATCCAGAAACATAGTTAAAGTTGTTGTGATATTTCAAGAAGTATGAATATTTTTAGTTTTTAAAGGAATTTATTAAGAAATTAGATTCAAACCATTGTTGTGTATAAACAGAAAAGGAGCCGAAGAAATTACTTGCATAGAGACCTATTTTTATAAGTAGCTCTCTTTTTGAATTCCTGGTGAAAGTTCAAATAATTTAGGAAATCTTTTCAGAAATCCTAAAGCATTAAAGTCGTTGAGAAAGGCTAAAGGAGCCTTGAGGATAGATTGAAATTGTGGTATTAATATTGTTGATTGAAGTAGTTGGAATTTCTTAGGTCGGAGTGATGCAATGCACCGTCTGAGCATAGGTTTTGGCTGGAGTAATAATCTGTGACACAAAGGTTTGTTTTTCTTCTAATGCAGCTGGCAAACATTTAGACATGGACGTCTTGGATGCCTTAAGGCCAGCGCTGCACAGACGTTACACACTTTGCATTACCCAAGGGGCGCGGTTAACTTGAAGATAAGCCATGGTCGCGGAGTAACAATGCCCCCACAACATTCTACGATCATATTAAACCGGGACCTACGGTTTAAAGGGGATTCCGAACTACGACAAACAAATCGAGTCGAGGCACCGCCTGGACTCGAACCGAGACCTGTGGTACCGAGTGCCAGAGCGCTACCCACTCGGCCATTCCAGGCCCGTGACACAAAGGTCACTGGACCAAAAAAATGCTAGTAAAAGAGTTGGCTTGCTTATGGACACTTTAAAAGTTTTTTATGACCCCTTGTTCAGAATTATTGCCCCAGAAAAGTGAATGATACATAATATAATAGGTGTAAATAAGCTGCTGTTGTGTTTAATCCTCAGTGTCCTGCAGTGCGGGATGGACATCCCATGAGTAGTCTGCTCATGATTGGAGGGGAAGGGGCAGTCCGTGTCACTGGAGAAGGAGGACAGCGCCTTCTGGGAGGAATTTTAGGGGAATTGCCCCTCATTTGCGTATCGTATGGGTTTGGTGTGTCGCTCTACAGTCATTTTCTGCACACTTTAGGCTAATTAGACAGGTACCTAAATTTTAACGGGATTTCGAACCACTAACAAACATCAATGCTACCGCCGAGATTCGAACCTGAAGCCTGTGGTACCAACGATCAGAGTGCTAGCCAATTGGCCATTAGGATGCTGTATCGTAAGAGAGAAATCCGGAATTTTCCCACCAGTTAGTCAATTAACAAGGCAAGATGCTGAACGAGTTTCCCCGTTTATTGAAATAATGTTTACAACAATGCCGCCAGGGAATTGAACTTCAGCCTTAATGCTCCCCAGCGGCGCACGTTGTCACTGAGCCACGAATCGGGTTGCAAATAAGTAAATACAATATTCTAACAAAACTAATATATACTCAAATCTATTTTTTGAGGGGATAGGTATCGAGAATAAAAAATACCCTGAAATTTGATAAGTAGTTAAAAATATTGTCGTGTCAATATGAGCAATGTCTTTTAGTAATTATTTTTATGGTAAAATTCTATATTATTATTGTGTATATTAGACTATATTCTATGTGTGTCCCTTGGAAGGGGGCTGTGTGTGGTCTCCACACCTGACCGGATGGGTCACAGCTGGGGATGAAGGGGATATATGTGGAAAATATTTTAATTGGCAGGGGTCATAAAACACTTCGAGGCCAGATGGGTCAAGAAATCAGTTGAGCAAGACGGGGACTTGGATTTATGGACGGGGAGCGTCTGCTCAACCGATATAGACTCTAATACGGTGTCGGCAATCGCACCCCCTGGAAAGTATTTTAATTGGCAGGGGCCATAAAACACTTCGAGGCCAGATGGGTCAAGAAATCAGTTGAGCAAGACGGGGACTTGGATTTATGGACGGGGGGAGCGTCTGCCCAACCGATATAGACTCTAATACGGTGTCGGCAATCCCCCCCCCCCAGAATGAACTATAAAATGGAGGTGATGGACATCGCAAGAGAGGAGAGGGAGAAACAATAAAGACGAGGAACGGACACTCCGTAGCTTGAAGGGACGTGGCTGAGATGGTTGTACATGTCCGGCGTGAAATAGAGATATTAAACTGGGAGTTGGACGGCGATTCTGAGTGACTGGCTGCTCTGGCGTACTTCTATGATTTCACTGGTGAAACCCTGGCAGCAGTGTGACTTGAAAGAAGGAAGTGTACAATCCAAGCTACATTATATAGTCAAGTTTCCCTTGGTCTCCTGCTGACACAAGAGCCCCATGAGCGGTTGGACGGAGCACCCTTGCTGCCAAGACTTTGATCCGGTGCGTATAGAGCATTATTATCACTAAAAACATTAAAGTTAACAAAAAAGAAAAGGAGCCCTTCTTCCCCAGCTGTCGTGGCAAATTATGAAACTGTAAGGTCAATCACCTTGTTATTATATTATTGAACATTAATTTAGAATTGCAAGCAACTGTATATTTTATTAAAGGCATTGTTTGAATTATACTTTTATTGATTAAAATAATTAAATGACTTTAATTTCTAGCTACTATTTTAAATATCAATAAATACATTTTTGTTTCTATTTTAAATTATGAAATTTTTCGTCTGTGTGTTATTTCATGTGTGTTTCCTTTTCCAACTTACATAAGTCTCTGAAGGCATGCGAATTAGTTGATTTAAAATGTGGTATGGGTTATTGCGGAATTTCATAATGGTTATCGTGTGTTAAGTAAACGGTGTAGCTAGTTGTTTATAGGATCGGGTATTGTTAATGTGTATGTTTAAAAGTAAATGACAACACCACAATATTTTGTTTGTAACACTTTAAAAATTCTGCATACGGTAAATAGGGAATTCATAAAAAGTCTAACATAGAAAATATTTGAATCAAAACCTCATGATGTAACTAGAAAATTGTTTTCCAAAGAAGGAAACATTGAATTGACACATAGGAATATTTTAGATGTTTTATTTGCCCGTATAGATTTCAAAATATGCATTTCAAACTGTTCATTGTAGTCAAATGAGCGGAGTTTCATGCGAAGAACTGATTCAAAATCACTTTCGTCACTTGAAGACGCATCTAATAACATTCGCTGTAATGGGATGATACAATATCGGTTTGGCCATCTGTTGGATTCTTTTTAATATTCGTGTTATTTTGACAGCCATCCGTTGTTTTCCTTTTAGATTAATTTTTATTCATAATATGCATTTGATGGAATTTTTTTATATACTGCAAAAAAAAAAAAAAAAAAAATTCATTGTAAGATTAAAATTAAATACTAAATTACAGAATTTTTGTTGTTCTAACGCAGCTGGCAAACACTTAGACAGCTTGGTCTTGGATGCCTTAAGGCAAGCGATGCACAGACGTACTCACTTCGCATTACCCAGGGGGCGCGTGTAACTTGAAGATAAGCCACGGACGCGGAGTAACAATGCCTTCGCAACGTTCTATGATCCTATTTGGACCGGGACCTACGGTTTAAGGAGAATTCGAACCACTACAAACATCCATGGCACCGCCGGGACTCGAACCCGAAACCTGTGGTATCGAGCGCCAGAGAGCTAGCCACTCGTGCATTCAGACCCAATTACAGAAATAGATGTCGACAGAAAAACAGCTATTACTTTTATAAGATTAAGGATGAGGCCCCACAAAAATTTGAAATTTTCTGCTGATGGCGTTAAAAATACAAAAAATGTGGCAACTGCCCTGATGTCGAGATTACACCTCATCATGTCTTTGATTTGACAGCTGTCGCAGCCGCCATGCATTGTCTGGACCATCCCTCGAAAGAGTATTTATACTCCGAGTTGACAATCAATATAGCCAAATATTGGGGAGCACCACAACAGTTAATTTTCTTGTGCTCTTCAGGGTGTACGATGCGGCCTGATGGCCAATTGGCTAGCACTCTGGCATTTGGTACCACAGACTTCAGGTTCGAATCAGGGCGGTGGCATGTATGCTTGTTAATGTTTCGGAATTCACGTTAAACTGTAGATTCTGATCTATTTAGTCTAAAGTGTGTAAAAGTGACCGTAGAGCTACAACCCAAATCCGGGATTACGACAACAACAAGGAAAAAAAAATTGCACATAAATAATAATAATAAACCCTCACAAAAAAAGAGTCCCATAAAAATGGGTTTTCATGTGTATAATTTGAGAAGATATGATAGTAAATTATAGTCATGAAGTGTGTCCATGTAAATAAGATAAATAATGATTATTTTTTTTTTCTAATGCAGCTGTCAAATACTTACACGGTTGTCTTTTTTATGCCCTAGGCAAGCGCTGCACTGACGTTATTCAATTAGCACTACCCAGGACATGAGTGTAGCTGGAAGATAAGCTAAGGACGCGAGTAACACCAACCAAGACATGTGTGTAGCTTGAAGATAAGCTAAGGACGCGAGTAATACTACCCCACAACGCTCTACGATTATATTAAACCGGGACCTACTGTTTAAAGGGGATTCCGAACGACTACAAACATCCATGGCACCTCCGGGACTCTAACCCAAAACCTGTGGTGCCCAGCATCAGAGCGCTAGCCACTCGGCCATCTGGCCCCATGTTAGGTGTTTATAAGGTTAGGGGTGTTTATTCTAAATTGTTTAGTACAGTTTGGGTATAGTATAGAACCTCCTATATAGCAGAATCACCTACATTTCTACAACCAAACAACCAATGGCCAAGAGGCCAACATATTTGCATTACCCAATATAAATATTTTGCAATTTTTATCTAAAATTTGCTTATGTTTTCAAGGAACTAATGGTCATGAGGCCCTCAAATTTTCATTACCACCATCACTACTACTACTACTACTACTACTACACCACACCACACCACATCACATCACTGTGCCTAGATCTGAGTTGCCCTTTACAGTTTGGGAATGATGTGGGAGAAAAGTATGATTAGGCTCCGTGACGCTCTTACAGTCATATGAGACGGGGATCTAGGGTTTAAAATGGATTCCGAACCACTCACAAACATCCATGCCACCGCTAGGATTCAAACCTGAAGTCCTGAGGTATCAAAGGCCAGAGCAGTAGGTCCCGGTCTCAAATGACAAGATAAATTATAAAATCATAAATTAATTTGTATCAAGTGGTTCACCGTCAGCCTTTAAATGAACAAGATTCAACATACAAGTAGCATTCTAATATTCGAAAAACACCAAATAAATAGCTGCAACAAGAGAATGGTTTCAAGAACGGATGAGCAAGTCGTATAAGAAGTTAGAAAAAGAAAAAAAAATTTTGCAAACAATCAGACACGCATTAACAACGTGCCTTCGTTCTTCACGTCTGCCTCAGTATAAACAGTAGAAAATGGAAAAATAGGATGAGTCGTGACCACAGCAAAATTGAAATGAGCTCTAGGTCGCAAGGTGTGCAAATAGAAGCGCATCTTTGACGACGATGTCGCTTCCAAAACACACCTGACCACACATCAACATTTGCATCTGCTGAAAGTAGAAATAGAATAAAAAAAAAAAAAAAAAGATAAGTGAAAGTCGCCTTGCACGGAGAATCTTTTTAGCTAGGTCGAATGTTATTTTCGACTTTCTTCCACCTACATCCTTCTAAGCCATTGCAATCTGTTCCGCTTCAGAATGTTTGTCAATGTCAGCATGTTGTGTGTGTAAAGAATAGAATCGATTAAAAACGTGATCGAATATAGTTGAGTAATTGAAATTGTGGTATGGTTGGTATAAAATCTGAGTTTATGTTCATTTGATCAGGAAATGGCTGACATGGTGACATAGTTTGAGTTTTGTGTTTTAAAAATATGTCGCCAGTCAAAAAGTACACATTATTTCAGATCAACATTTAAGATCATATCACCAATAAGTGATATTTAAGATATAATTATAATTAATAATTATAAATAATTAAAATAAATTTAATGTCCGTATGTGTATCAGATAATCGATTAATCGAATATTTACAGCTGCAATCGCTTTTTGATGGTGCGCCGCACTGACGTTACTCACTTAGCACTACCCAGGAGGTGCGTGTATGAAGACTATGGACGCTGATTAACATTACCCCGCAACTCTCTACGATAATATTAGACAGGGACCTACGGCTTAAAATGGGTTCCGAACCATTACAAATATACATGACACCGCCAGGAGGACTTAAACCTGTGGTATCGAACCTCATAGATCATTCAGGAATATTATTACATAAATGAAATTGTGGCATGGTTGGTGTAAAAATTGCGTTTATGTTCATTTGATCAGGAAATTGCTAGCATGGTGACAGTTGTAGTTTGAGTTTTGTGTTTTAAAAATATGTCTCCAATGAGCAGATTAACATTTGAGATCATATCATCAATAAATAATATTTAAAGATATAATTATAATTAATAATTATAAATAATTAAAATAATTTTTATGCCAGCATGTGTTTTCTGCTGCTGATGTTGTATATGTGTGCAAAGAATAGAGAAACGATTAAAAACGTGATCGAATATTGTTAAGTAATTAAAATTGTGGCGAGGTAGATATAAAAACTGAGCTTATGTTCGATTGATTAGGACATAGTTGGCATGGTGACATAGTTTGAGTTTTGAGTTTTAAAATACGTCGTCAGTCAATAAGAGCACACTATTGAAGATTAATATATACGATCATATCATTAATAAATATTTAAGATATAATTATAATTAATGATTATAAATAATTAAAATAATTTTAACTGCTGTCTGATGTCGAATGTTTCAAAAATTCGATAAGAAAAATGTCTTTAATCAGTAATTGTATGGAATTTTTTAAATAATCTGATCAATTTTTAAAAAAATCTTCTCGAATAACACATACATAGGGCCTGGTGGGCAAGGGATAACTCTCTGACCTTTGGTATCACAGGATTCTGGTTCGAATCTTGGCGGTGGTCTGGATGTTTGTTAGTGTTTTAATATCCACTTTAAATTGTAGGTCTAGGTCTGTTTAGCAATCGTGAGCACAAGATGACTGTAGAGCACCAAACCCAATCTCGAATAATATAACATCTTCATTTCATATAAGATGTTCATTATATTAAAATTTTATCATGAATATTGTACCATAAAAATTGGAAGGGAGTCAATATTCATTTTAGTTTCGCCATAACAGATTAAGAAAATTATTTGAATTTTAAGATATATTTATTTGAATAATGAACTACTTATAAAAAGCAAAAATAATTTTTTTTTAATTGCTGTCAAAATCTTATATTTATTCTGATGTCAAAAGTTTCAAAATTCACCAAGAAAAATGTCTTTAATCAGCAATTGTATGAAATTTTTTAGATAATGTGATCAAATTTTTTTTTAATAATTAAAATTATCATTTTATCAATGGAGAACCATGAAGAAGTTCATATATTCAATCAGATATTCAACCATTTAAGAGAACTTAAAAAACTAAATATTAATATAAGTAATATTTTATTGATCCCGACTAGCGACTCAGTGGCAATGGGCGTCACTTGTGATCATTAGGGTGGATGTCAATCCACTAACGGCTTTGTTATAGACACTGCTTCTAGAAACGAGGAGACTCGATGGTGTATAGATGTTCAGCAATTTGCCTCGGGAGCCGGATTACCTGGTGGAAGTTTTCGGGTTTTCTCCCATACGATTTTCAAATGCGAGGTGATTCCGCCCTTAAAGTCCTCCTTCGGCACGGCCCTCCTTCAGAATCACGGAATCAAACTAGACTTTTACCTACGTTTGCTGCATCACAACAGAAGCTGCACCGACCTTCCATGAGGCCACACGGGTTCTTAATATAACATCTAGATATTGCTGTCGACCAAGTGGGATAAGAAACAACAATAAAATTAGTTTCTAGGTATACTTAGATGAAAAATATTGTTATAATTTCCTTTATCTATCTTTAATTTTTCGGGCAAGTGTTACTCGCGTCCGTAGCATATTTTCAAGCTACACGTGCCCCCTGGGTAGTGCTGAACGAGTAACAGTGGTGCAGCTCTTGCTTATGATATAAAGATAACTGTTTCTGTATTGCCAGTTGCATTAGGAAAAAAATCTTTAATTTCGCTTAAAAAATTTGCATTTCTGCAGACGATTTAAAAAAAAAAAAAAAATCATCGACTGGAGAAGCTAATATTTTGCTCAACTCTAAAAGAAATAAAGCAACTATGAAGTTAATTAAAAGAAATCATACAATGAATTTAAGAGGGAATTAATAATATTTATCACCAGTCGCCAGTTTTCCATTTCACTTAAAAACCAAATGCAGAATCCATTAATGGAGTATTCTAAGACCTTTGACTTTTTTTCTCTTATCTGCGTCAGTAAATGGTTTTATTACTCCTTTAATTCTAAGCTTTTAGGCTGACATTTAAGGAGCTATTTTTTCCCCACGAGTCTTCAGAAATATCTCTTAAGTGAAAGCAGTTTGTTTACGAGTTTATTTTTAGAAAGATTTCTTGAGATTATTTTCTATCCAAAAGACTTTGCACGGATTTATCATGGCTGAAATATTTTTATACGTTCTATCAAAACTTTATTAAAGTCTGAAAAATTAAATTTATTAAACATGTTATTAAAAGAAAGATTATACAACTGTGTCCAAAAAGTAAGACCAATTTACAATTTAAAACTCCAGGGCTTACGGAAAACTGGCACTGTCACAGATGTCAAGGACTGTGCCAGCAATAAAAAAAAAAAAAAAGGAAATTTCAGAAAGATTAAGCCATAAGTCAAAATATTCATTAATGTTTGAGTTACGCTTGGCTTTTGTGAGACGCTCAAACTGATTCCTGCGATTTTTGAACTGTCTGAATTAATTGAGCAAAGAACTTGCATTCAATTTTGTTTGCAGAAACGTATAGAATGTTGCAGAAGGCATTCGGTGAGCATTCCTACATCGGAAAGAAATGTTTAGAAGGGGTATAAACAGTTCAAAGAAGTCAGAGAACGCGTCGAAGACGAAGAGCCCTCTGGTCGACAATCAACCTCAATCGACGAAGCTCACGACCAAAAATCAAAGATTTGGTGCTTGCAAACCGTTGATTTACAATTAGAGATCTTGCTGATGATATTGGAATTTCAAAAGGATCGGTCATTTCCATTTTGGGCCTCAAATGCGTCAAATCTCGATTGGTACCGAAAACACTGAATGCGCCAGCTCCACTGCATTGATTTTCGTGACTTTTTCGCCAGCAAATGAAACCCATATCGTTCCACAACCACCGTATTCACACCGACTTCTGGCTATTCCCTAAACTCAAAAGACCACTCCGGGGACCGTTTTGAGTCGATTGAAGGATTCAACGTGAATCGCCGAGTGCTTTGAAGGTCATCCCTGCCAATGACTTTTTAGCATTCATTGAGGATTGGAAAAAAAGTTGGCTTAAGTGCATTGTGTCCGGAGGGGATTACTTTGAAGGCGATGAAATAAATTTGGAAGAATAAATGAAGAGTTTTTCAAAAAAAAAAAAAATGGTCTTTCTTTTTGGCACATTAGTATTAAAAACGTTATTTAAAAAAGATTCTATATTTTTCCACGAGTTATTATTATTGAAACTTGAACATTATAAATAAGCGAAAGAACTTCCTTCTTCAAAATAATGGTGACGAAAATTTGACGTGCGAGTTGTTAAGAGTTCTTATAATCTTTCAGAACTTTAAAATCCTGTTCATTGGAAAGTGCGGCTTAATGAAGCCCTTCAACAAACGAACCAGAGAGATAAAAACAGATTCTTCGCAGCCAAACGGGGCTTAATCCGCTTAAAATTAAATCCGCCACAATTAAATTCTCTGTTTACTTAGCGCGTTACGTGTGGATGAACATGGGACTGGTAATAGTTGGGAGGCCATTAAAAATACCATTTCCCACTTGATGGCAATCGATGTATAACTAGCGGATTTTCAGAATAGGTTCTTTACTTTTGATTGGGTTATTATTATAAATACGGAAGAGGACACGTAATGATTTAAAATAAAATATAATTACATATTGTATTCTTTCTATATTTGTCATATATAATCGCTATATATTTTTCACCTTTATGCATTCATTATATATTTCTTCAAATGTAATCATATATTTGTTCGTTGTAAGTATATGTTTTACGTATACGTTATGTAATTATATGTTATAAATATAGTTTTATTTATGTACGCGTTACATTTCATTACCTCATATTGTATCGGTTCTATATTTAACAAATGTACGTATTCGTTATATATATTTGTTCAAATGCTTTTATTATATATATTTGATTGTTGTAAATGTATGTTATAAGCATACTTTATGTTATATGTTATAAATGTACGTTATGTAAGTATATGCTATAAATATAGTTTTATTTATGTATGCGTTACATGTTCGTTACTTACTCACATTGTACATTCATTCTATATTTAACAACAGGTAGTTATATATTTTTCAACTTTATGAATTTCGTTATATATATTCATTCAAATGTATACGCTAGATATATTTTTCAGCTTTATGCATTCGTTATATGTTTGTACAAATGCATTTGTTAGATATATTTTTCGCAACATGAGGAACACAAAAAGTACGATATAGAATTACAGAAAGAATAAACTGTTGTTATAGACATGATGTATGAAAATATGGTAAGATATGTTATACAATATGTTATGACAGCATTCAGTCAATGGAGTATGAAATAAAATGTTAAAAAATAAAAGAATGGGCGCCGAGAATTTAATTAATATTTCAAGGGTTGGTTCAAAGTTTTATAGATCCTTAAATGATTGTTGTTTACTTTCTTCTATAAAGTTCATTAAATGAATAATTTTTCTTTTGAATCGAATCTGTGTGCCAAAATGTGGAGAAGGGATTTAAGGACGATATGATTCTGTGAGAAAATTATATTTGCATGGAGTTGGCTTCCAGTTTCTTTATATCAAGTTTCATTTAAATGATATAACTTTTACACTTTTGGGATACCTCTTAATATCGTGTCGGCCCTCCTTTCGCCCGGCAGTGCAGCAACTCGACGTGGCATGGACTCAAGAAGTCGTTGGAAGTCTTCTTTAATTGGATGCTGTCTCGATAGACGTCCATAATTGTGAAAGCGTTGATGGTGCAGGATATTGGGCACGAACAGAATCTCGATGATGTCCCATAAATGCTCGATGGGATTCATGTCGGACGATCTAGGTGGCCAGATCATTCGTTGAATGTTCTTCAACCAATCACGAACAGTTGTGGCCCGGTGACATGGCGCATTGTCATCCATAAAAATCCCATCGTTGTTTGGGTACATGAAGTCCATGAATGGCTGCAAGTGATTCAAGAAGCTGAACAGAAGCATTTCCAGTCAATGTTCGGTCAGTCGCACCAGAGGACCATGTCATGAAAAAACAGTCCACACCATTACGGAGCCACCACCAGTGCCTTGCTGACAGTTTGGGGTCTGCGCCACACTCGAACCCTACCATCAGAAAAGCATACTCGGACAAGGCCACGGTTTTCCATTCATCTAGGGACCAACCGATAAACAATGGTATGAAAATAGGGTATGTAAGCGATGTCATTCTGTCAGTAAAGGCACTAGAAGTCGGTCTTCTGCTAGAATACAGAGTTCTAACAGACAAGTCCCTTGTACGTATCTGTTAAATTTACGACTCTTTGCAGACGTCGCCGGTCTCGGTCGTTAAGTCAACTGCGCTGTCCATGGTGGGATGTTATGCCTGAAATTTCATACTCTCGGCACACTCTTGACACGGTGGATCTGGGAATGTTGAATTCCCTAACGATTTCCGAAATGGCATATGCGTCTAGCTCCAACTAACATTCCGCGTTCAAAGTCTGTTAATTCCCGTCGTGCGGTCATCATCACGTCAAAACCTCTTCACATGAATTCTTGAACAGAAATGAAAGCTCTGCGAAAGCACTGCGCGTTTATACCTGTTCTACGCGATGCTACTGCCATCTGAAAATTTGCATATTGCTATCCCATGACTTTTGTCACTTCAGTGTAAACAAGAGTATAATATGCAGAAATGATAAACAATGGTATGAAAATAGGGTATGTAATGGTATACGAAATATTATGATATGAAAATAGGGTATTTAATGGTATACGAAATATTATGTTAGAGTTCGGTCTACACAAAATGGTAAATCAAAATTCTGTTGCTTAAAAAGAAATAATGGGTGCAGAGAATTTAATTAAATATTTCAGGAGTAATGATCTCTTCGGGATGATTAAAAAAAACCACGACCCTTGAAATATTAATTGAATTCTCTGCGCCCATTATTTCTCTTTAATAAACAACAGTTCTAACAGTCCGAATTTAAAATTATTTTTTTTTTTTTATCTCATAATATATTTATTACAAAGGATGCACAGTAGTTCTACCTCCCCGTGGTGCACCTGGTACACCTTTATAGTTGCTAAAAGATCTACAGCTTGACATTATGTCTCCCCTCATTCTCAGGTTGACACTTTTAGAGTATTGCAGTGGAACGTTTCGTACTAGCCTAATCCAAGAGCACGGAGCTTTTACAAACTTCGCGTGAGAAGGAAACTGGTGTCTTTAATTGTTCCTTCCCGATTTGCATTCTGTGTAGCACTTGGAGAGGTCATGGACTCCACTCATCTACTCCCACTCTCCTGCGCTTCGTAAGATCTTTCTCGCCGAGCGTTACTGGGAGGGCAGAGATAGGTTAGATCAGGGATGGGTAAACTTTATCGGTCGCGGACCAAAAATCGAAAAAAAGTTTGGCGGGCCAAGATAAATTTTTCTAAAAGTTTAAAAACTATATGCAAGTATTACAATTTCAATATGTCAATGAGATGAATGAAATTGCGATTTCATTTTTTAAAGTTCCTTATATTAAGTGGGGTTCGAAGTGAGATGTGCTGATTCTCAGAAACGAGGCTAAATGCTCATCTGTCAGTGTACTTCTGAAATAATTCTTTCTAAGGTTCATAGTTGAAAACATTTGTTCACATATATAAGATGAAGCAAACATAGCACTGATTTTCTGGGCGTGAGATATTAAATTTGGGAAACTTACTTTCGATAATGATTTGTAAAAATAATATTTAATCAAAGTAGAAAAGGAGATGGATATATAATACATAAATATATATTTCTTTTAATTTGCCTCCGACCGGCAAATTAAAATTCTATCCGCGAGACGGATAGAACCTTCCGGAGGGCCGGTGATGGCCCGCGGGCCGTAGTTTGCCCATCCCTGGGTTAGATTAATGAACTCTGATGCAGCATTTTTTTGTTTTGTGTTCTTTTTTCCCTTTATTCTTTGTCTCTTGCTGTAATTGTTCATAATATCCCATTAAAAATAAAATAAATATTTATTACAATTATACTGGTATTCTATTATAAGCGTAACTATCTAATTTTTTTGTGTTTTTTCAATGAAATTAAAACATTTAATTGTTATTTTGTACTGTAAAAAATAATACTAAATTCATCGCCCATTCTTTATACGCCACTATATACCTGTTGTGGTGCACCATATTAATGATGTTTGCGGGCTGGTAAGTGACCGGGAGCTTTTGCCGGAACTGGTATTCCTTACTTGTATAATGTGAATACATGTCACCTGTATCATGTGAACATGTTATTTTTATGTGTTGCGTGTATCATCGGAATACGTGTCACATCTATCATGGGAACATGTCATTTGCATACGTGTATTGTTGTACGCGTTGATTGTACAGCTTGTTGTATTGTTGTTACGCGTTGTTGTTGAGTGTGACTCTCTATCATATCATATATATATATATATATATATATATATATATAATCTTTAAATGAGCCCAAATAGAAAAAATAAATAATATAATTAATATTTTTTGTTTATGACATTGAAATGTTTTTATTATTATTAGAAAAAAAAAATAATAAAGATTTTTTGTTTAACATTAATTTAATTTGTTCACATGTTTTAATGATAGAATTGCTAACATTTTTGGCATTTTCAACATAAATTAACATATCTACTCAATACGGCAATTAGACAGCTTAATCTATGCAGAAACCATCATTTCTCTTTTTATTTTTGTTACTTCTACTGAATCAAATATAACTAACCATTAGGAAGTGAACAGTCAACATTGATAACATTATCATTCTAAGAAGTCGCATAAAAGTGTATCATTCATTTTGCGGAATAAAAAAAACTTCGCGCACTATATGTAAAAAAAAATAATAATTTATAATGACTCTTAAAAATAGCCTAATAAATGTTTATCGATTCATATTATCGATATTATGTTTATTGATATTCATCGATATTATATTTCGATTATTATAAATTATTTATAAATATATTTATCGATATTATTTATTGATAGACTAATAAAAAACTAGATTAAAAATACTACAAAAGATTAAAAATAGATACGATTAATTGATAATTATCGTATTAATACGATAATTTGTTTATTTTTAATACGATTAAAAATAGACAAAAATTTGTAGATTATAATTTTAAAATAATTACTTTTATAAGATTTAATAAATTGGTTGCCCTAATTTTTGACACTTAAATAACTGAATTATATTTAGTTGTAGTTTTGTAAGCGCTTTAAAAACAAATTTATGTAAAGAAAATTAAACAAAAACAAAAAAAAACCTTATTTTTTTCATATATGCTGAAAAAAATTTTTTGAAAAAATTGATGCTGAAAATTTTTTTTTTTGTGTTTTTAATAGATATATGCAAAATTATTGATTAAAAGCAATTGGAAATATTTCATTAAGTAAACCAAAGTAACATAGCACAAACAGAACTTTTATGCAAACCCTTTTTGCAATAAAGAATCCTAGCCGACGGTTATTGTGAAGTTAATAATGGAGAGTTTTTGCATACAGTATTTGGACGTCCGTTAGTTTTTCTCCCTAGCGCGCATGCTCATAGGAAACATTATTACAGATACGCATGCGCAATTTCCTATGAACATGCGCGGTAGGGAGAAAAACTAACGGACGTCCAAAATACGGTATGCAAAAACTCTCTAATGTTAAAGCGTTACGTTACGTTACGTTGAAGTTAACGTTAAAATTAATTTACAAACCCCTTGCACCTACATATACATTGATATGAGCAAACAATAATTTAGCATAAAATGTTAGAATTACCATAGGGACATACAAACACTCTTTAGTGTATGCATAGAAATAAAGTGTGTATATATACATATACATACGTTGCATACATATACATTGATCTGAACAAACAATTAAGCATAAAATGTTAGAATTACCATAGAAACATACAAACACTCTTTATTGTAGGCATAGAAATAAAAGTGTGTATATATATACATATACATATGTTACATATATATACATACACATACATATATTACATACATATATATATACACAAGTATTTCACATATGCATATATATTTTTATATCTTTTATGTATTTTTGTAATATGCATTGTATCATGTGGGCCTGATGGCAGAGTGACTAGCTCTGGCTGCCCGCTGCCACAGGTTTCGGGTTCGAGTCCCAGCGGTGCCAAGGATGTTTATAGTGGCTTGGAATCCACTTTAAACCGTAAGTCTCGGCTTAATAAGACTGTAGAGCGTTGAGCATAGTGCTGACAACTTTACCTCGTAAAATCACACTATCCCCTGTCTTGAAATCTGCCAGTAGGCAGACGGCTTTGGCCCACCATGAGGCTGTTGCGCCTCTGATGATGATGATGATTATATTATGTATTGTTTATATTATGTATTTTTATACATTTTTATTCACATATATTTATATATATTTCCTTATTTCGCATATATATGTATGTGAAATTATATATATATATATAATTCGATTTCATTAATCCATTTATTTAAAAAATTTTAATTATACTTTCTTATGATAAGAGTGGTTAGAGTATACCTTGTTAAGCGTTTGAACTGATTTGAAACAACACGAACCGAAAATTGCCAATTCTTAGTAATTTCATTCTAAATTACAATGTGGGTGCAGTTTAGCAAGTTTCTTTTGGTGCTAGGGGCTAATGACTTACATTCGGAGGCTAATGGTTTTCGTCTAGGGACTAATGGATGTTATCTAGGAGGTAATGAATTTCTTCCAGGGCTAATGGTCTCAAGCTAAAAGGCCTTGCCTCCGAAAAAACAAAAAAATATGGACGTTTCAATTTTCACATTTGGTTTCATTTAAAAATTTCAAGAATAAATTAATCAAAATTTAACAAATGAATCATATAGTTCAATGAATGAATCATATAGTTCAATGAATGAATCATATAGTTTAATGAATGAATCATATAGTTCAATAAAGGAATCATATAGTTCAATGAATGAATCATATAGTTTAATGAATGAATCATATAGTTCAATGAACAAATGAATCATATATCCTATAGTTAAACCAATGAACAATTTTTACAAAAGTTTATGCAAATCTTTTTATATAAGATATGTTTTATATAAATTTTAAATAAATATGAAAAATTCCCTTTATTTATTTCTTTTACTAAATTTTAGAGTCTTAATTATTTGTCTTTTAACTACTTCTTATTAACCATTAGAAAATAGACATTCATTATATGAATAAATTAAAATATTTAATATTTTAATTCCCCATCTTATTTTAAAAAAGTATACTTAATAAACAGGCTTGCATTAATTTTCTCCCCTATTTTAACTAATTATCATCTTGATTAAAAAGCTTATGCAAATTGCATTTGAGAAGAGAGATTTAATTAATTCTTATACTTTAATTTTTCTTGCGAAATTGCAAATGAAAAAATATATTCGTAGTACACCAAATTACAACATAAATTATGCATCAAATTTAATGCATTTACAGCAAATTTTATGAGTTGTAAAGAACAATTTCATAAAATGCAGGAATATTCTTTCTTTTTATAATATTTATTCATTTTTAAAGTAGTGATTATTAAAGGTTAAATGATATACTTCCCTCTTTATCATTACTATATGAATAATCTAATTTATTATAGTTATGTAATAAAAAAATTTAATCAAATAATTAATATTCCATTCTATGCTTCTTTAATTTAAAATTTAGTATAATGCAAACTATGAATATTACTGAATTCTCTGCTCTCTAACGAGTGTCGTAAAGTGGCCTGATGGTCGTGTGACTAGAGCTCCGGCGCTCGGTACCCAAGGTGTCGGGTTCGATGTCTCAGCAGTGCCATGGATTTTTGTAGTGGTTCGAATCCGCTTTAAACCATAGGTCCCGCTCTAATAGGATGGTAGATCGTTGTGGGAGTAGTGTTACTCTGCGTCCGTAGCCTATCTTCACGCTACGCGTGACCCTTTTGGGTAGTGCTAAATGAGTAACAGCGGTGTAGAACTTGCTTATGGTATAAATATTAATTGTCTCTGTATTGCCAGCTGCATTAGAACAACAACAATATTGTCTTAGATTAGATATACTTGTAAAATATAATGATATCATAATAATGGTTAGTTTAATAAATAAATTATCTTTGTTTAATATAAATAATTATGTTATCTGTTTGAATTTTAACATGTTTACAGGTAAGTAGTATATATTTTATAAACAGGGGCCTGATGGCCGAGTGGATAGCGTTCTGTCGCTTGAACCATCGGCTTCGAGTTCGAGTCCCATGGCCATGGATACTTGTAAAGTGGATGGTTCGGAATCTACTTTTTAAACCGCAGGTCCCGGTCTAATAGGATCGTTGCGGGAGTAATGTTACTGGCATCCGTGGCTTATCTTCAAGCTACACTTGCCCCTGTGTAGTGCTCAATGAGTAACAGCGGCGCAACTCTTGCTTATGGCTTAAATATTAATTATCTCTGTATTGCCAGCTGCATTAGGAAAAAAATGTCGTAACTGTTTTCAAAATTTATGAATGAAAAAAATGGTGAAGTTAAAAAAAAAAATAAAATAATTAACCAACCGTAGCATATATATTACGTACAATTTGAAATACAATACGTATAATTATTTTAAATGAAAATAAAATGAACCGCATTTTTAACAAAAGAGATTGAATAATATTATGAAAACAAATTCTGTTTTGACATCATGTAATTACAAGTGTTTTATTCATAAAAATAGCGGTCGGACTTTTTGATTTCTTTTAAAAACTGGAAAAATAATCTTTTTTAATATTCAGACAAGTGGCTATTTACGCATGAGTAATAAGGATAACCTTATTTCCGATCTACAAAAATATTAATTCTTTTCACATTTACTTTTTCAACTTCTTTATCTTAGAAATTAGCATATGCGAGAGATGAATTTGATCTATCTTGAGTTTAGATTTATCTGGTAGACAAATTGGTCAATATAGATCGTGGGTCAGATAGAACAACAGATTGACAATCTTAGTAAACTGTTTGGTAACATTATAAAATGTTATAAAATTTTAAAATAAAAATATTATATAATTTATGTATAAATTTTAATATTATTTTAAATAAAATTTTTATTTTATATAGTTGCTGTTGTTTCTTATCCCACTTGGTAGACAGCAACTAGACCAAGCAGTGGTCTAATGTAGTCTCCCTGATTGAAGGGAAAGGGGGTAGCTTCTGTTGTAATGCAGCACCCGTAGGTAGAAGTCTGATTTGGCTCTGTGACGCTAACTTTTTTGCGGGGTAGGGTTGTCAGCCCTATGCACAACGATCTACAGTCATATTTGATTGGAATCTACGGTTTAAACTGGATTCTGAACCACTACGAACATCCATGACACCTGAGATCTTGAACCCGACACCGTTTGGCACGGAACGCTATTCACTCTGCCATTCAGGCCCATATCTAGTCTAGTAGATCTAGTATTTATCGTATCAAATGTCAAAAATAAAACATGTTTCCTAATCGAAAGTAAATCTACATATTAAATTATATACGTACGATACATACTGTAGCTATAAAATGAACAATCCAAAACTTACATAGACGTTTGTTTCATTTGTCTTTTTTATAATTACATAATAATAACAGAAAGAAATTTAATATGAATTCAAAACATTCACGAAGGGGCCATCCTTCAAATAAATTTAGTGATTCCTGATCTATTTACTAACAACCAAGGTATAAAAATCAATAAAATTGGAACAATGTTGCTTAATAAATTATAATTTTTTACTTTTATTTTTGAGACTATATTTGAATATCTGATTGACAATGTTTGTTAATATTTTAAAATTGTATTTATGTATTAAGCGAATTATACTATTATTTTAATACTTAAAATAAAAATTTTACATGGTATTTATTACTCCTAACAAATGCTAAAAATAAAAACAAGTTTCCTAATCCAAAGTAAATCTACATATTAAATTATACATACAATATACACTCAAGAGCCAAAACATTATGAACACCTGACAATAACGAGTTGGCCCACCTTTGGCGCGCAACAACACAGCTTCAATCCGCCTTGGCATGGATGCCACAAGTCCTTGGTAGATGGCCGGAGACAGATTGTACCAGATGTTTAAGCAACGGTCGTGCAAACTGAGATATTGCGAATTGGTGGTCTTTGAACTCTGAGCTGCCGTCGCAGGACATCCCAAATGTATTCAACTGGATTGCGATCCGGTGAGTTAGGCGGCCAGGACATTAACTGGAATTCAGAATCATGTTCCTGGAACCACTCCAACACAATTTTAGCCTTGTGACAAGGGGCGTTGTCCTGATGGAACATTCCATTTCCAGCTGGAAAACAGAGGCCATGTAAGGGTGCAACTGGTCCGCAAAGATGTTCAGATACCCAGTAGCATTCATGGTCTGCTCTACCACCACCACGGGTCCCAGAGACGTCCAAGAGAACGTCCCCCAAAGCATAATACCGCCACCACCGGCCTGTGTATGACCTACTGTACATTGAGGCAGCAACTGTTGGCCTGGAAGACGGCGTATCCTGACACGACCATCGGTGTGATGAATGACAAACCGTGATTCATCTGACCAGACAACTCTCTCCCACTGATCCAGGGACCAGTCACGATGTTCCGGCCCAGCGCAGGCGCAGTTGGCGATGACGCTTGGTCAGCAAAGGCACACGAGTGGGGACGTTTGCTGCGTAGCCCCATATCCAATAGTGTCCGCTGAACAGTGTGCTCCGATATTATTTTACTTGGCCCTGCATTGTATTGGGTTGTCAGCTGAGCCACTGTCTGGCTCCGGTTTTTCTTCACCATGCGAGACAGTCTCCGACGACCTTTTTCTTTGATAGCGTGTGGACGTCCAACACCATGTCGTCTACTGCTGGTTTCACCGTCATTCATCCACTTTGCATAACAAATGGAGATCGCGAACAACCCACGAGACGTGCAGTTTCGAAATACTTGTTCCGAGCCTTCCAGCCATTACAATCTGCCCTCTATCAAAGTCAATTAGATCCGCAGCCTTTCCCATCACACACAGAAGTAAGTGAAAAGAATGATTCTTCAGACTCTCCAGCAGCAGTTAAATGCCACTTCCACCTGATCACGTGCCTTCCACGTAATCCAGGAGAGTTCATTGCAAAATGTAGGGGTGGTCATAATGTTTTGGCTCTTGGGTGTATAAGGTAACTATGAAGTGAAGAATCCGAACGAACAATCAACCTTTTTTTTAATTTGTTGTTTTGTAATATAATAATAAACAAAACAGAAAATTTATAAGAATTCAAGAAATTTATGAAAGGGTTTTCCCTCAAATAAATTTGGTGATTCCTGATCTATTAACTAATACCAAGGTATAAAAACAATAAAATTGACCAGGATACTTAATAAACTATTTTTTTTTTACTTTTCTTTTGAGGCAAAATTGAAATAACAGTTGATTGACAATATCTGTTACTTAATATTGAAGCTTAATTTTTATGAAGCCTTTTCTACACATTCCATTAATAACAATTTTATGCACTTTTGCAATGGTTTTGTTCGAAAATTGTAAAAGTAAATAAATATTTAAACGTTTTTTTTTTTTTTTTTTTTTTTTTTAGTTTTCGCATTAATCCTATTAAGATATCAATGAAATATAAATGAATTAAATCAAAGGAGTTTTTATTGTTTTAAATTCATTTATGAAAATGAAATTAATACAATTCGACATATTTTTTTCATCGCTCAAAAAAATCCACTACTATATTTTAATATTGCATTAAATATAAAAAAAAAAAAAAGTATTTTTAATTATGTGGAATATATTTTCCACACTTTAAAAAATGTATTAATGCATTCATCTAAATTTTTAATCATAAATATTATTTAAAATATCTGCACAGAATATTTTATTACTGTTACACACTAGAAAACTAGTTTTTATTTTATATTTAAAAATAAAGGAAATGCATTAATTTATTCATAAAAATTTTGACAATATATAAATTTTATAATATAAAAAATAAATATTTATATAAACATAAATTTAAAATGCATATGATATAAATTTTAAATACATTAATTTATTGCAATACATTTTTTAAATTATAAATATAATTTAAAATAAATTCACAGAATATTTTATTATTGGTACACATATCAGTTTTCGTTTTATATTAAAAAAAAAAAAGCACTGACAGGAAAAGTAAATTATACTTAATAGAAAATTTTTAATCATTTTTGAAAAAAAAATATTTTTTATCGTTTAAAGAACAAGATATTTGAGATTGAGATATTTTTAAGTATAGTTTAATATATTATTTTTTACTAATATATTATTTTTTTATTAATATATTTATTTTTTATTAATATATCAATTTTTTATTAATATATTAAACAATTTTTCAAATTTAAACAAGTGTTTGTAATTCTAATTTAAATTGATGACAATGCCCGGAGCATTTTAAAAAGAAAAAAATTCCAGTTACAGCTGAATATTTATGCAAATTACTTCAGGCTTCACTACAGTTTAGTTTGAACCATTCATCAATTTAATTTTTAGTCGATTAACTATTAAAATTTATGACATTCTTAAATACTAATGATAAATTTTCCTTAACTATTCCAATTAATCTTTACCAACAAAGTTCAGAAGGAAACCATTTAACAAGTTTTGCGGGGAAAATTAAAAATCTAACAGTTCCCTGGAAAACGTAGCCAAATGCAATTAATTTGGCATGCTTCTGGGCTAAAAACACACGACTGGATGCTCTAATAAATGTTTATTCCATGCCGCTACGAAATTAAACCCGGAAATAGACCACCAGCAGACATGGTTGGTCCATCGGCTTCCATACCTGCGCAAAGGCATGATGTAATGAAGGAAAACAGACTGAATTATTTATAAATGCCACGAAATAAGGTCGTGTTTCTGCGAGATTGAAAACAAAATTCGATATTTGAAGTTTGCGTGGGTAATCAGTTTTTGAAACTGAATACATTTAATCAGCTGAACATTTTAATAAAAAAGATACACGCTCTATTCATCTTTGGCATTGAATATTGCGTCCTTTTTGTAACCTTGGCGTTTTTATGAACATAGCCATTAGGTCTGTGAGCAAATAAAATTGCATAATATATATGGGATTAATAATAGGAGAGGGAAATATATATATATATATATATATTAGTAAAAAAAGGTGTACAGTTTTATTTCAATAGAATACTTACCGTTTTTACGATTTCAACGTATCTATCGCAGAGTTAAACCATATTAAAGTAAAATTAATGGAATGTAGCTAGTTAATGAATTCATGGAACATATTAGGTTCTTTATTTTATTATTAATTTTTTAAAATGTTCCTCTTCTTCTTCTGTGGCCTAATGGTCAATTGGCTTGCTCTCGGGTCTTTGCTGCCATAGTCCACAGGTTCTAATTCTGGCGTTGGAATGGATGTTTATTAATGGTTTGGACTCCACCTTAAACTGTAAGTTCCGGTTCAATTAGTTTAAAGTGTGCACAAAAAAGGAAGGTATAGCGTCAAACCAAATTAATCTTTTCATTGGTGCAACATCTCCATAGTGGGCCAAGACAGATATAGCAGGGCAGATTAGGTGGTCAAGGCTGCTGACAGATTTGGAGACTGGAGATGTTACTTTTTCTACTGGGTAGGGTTGTCAGCCCTACGCTAAACGCTCAACAGTCATATTAGGTCAGTACCCATAAGTTTCGGTTCGAGCCTCAGTGGTATCACGGATGTTTGTAGTGGTCCGAAATCCACTTTAAACAGTTGGCCTCGGTCTAATATGAGTACAGAGCGTTGGTCTAGGGCTGACAACGCACCCTACCTGCGCAAAAGCGCGTTGATATAGAGGAAAAACAGACTGAATTATTTATAAATGCCACGAAATAAGGTCGTGTTTCTGCGAGATTGAAAACAAAATTCGATATTTGAAGTTTGCGTGGGTAATCAGTTTTGAAACGGAATACATTTAATCAGCTGAACATTTTAATACTCAATGAAGACCGAAAAAGATACACGCTCAATTCATCTTTGACATTGAAAATTGTGTCCTTTTTGTAACCTTAGCGTTTTCATGAATATAACCATTAGGTCTGTCAGCAAATGTAGAAGATATGTGATTAATATCATAGACAGTTTTAAAATAATTTCTAAATAATACCATGTAAGCAGGAAATTAAATTATGTTTAATTTTTATAACAATTCACAATAAATATCAATAAAATATTATATGATAGATAACTGTCATGGAATTTTGATAGCAGTCACAATGAATCTATGTGGACATCTGTCTAACCAAGTCTGTGCATCCTTGTTTAACAGAAATGCAATGTGTCAGTTTCGGATATTAAAATAGTCTTTAAATAAATACAATGTAAGCATAAATTAAATTGTATTTAATTTTTATAACAGTTCACAATAAATATCAATAAAATATTATATGATAGATAACTTTCATGGATTTTTGATAGCAGTCACACTGAATCTATGTGGACATCTGTCTAACCAAGTCTGTGTGCATCCTTGTTTAACAGAAATGCAATGTGTCAGTTTCGGATATTAAAATAGTCTTTAAATAAATACAATTTAAGCATAAATTAAATTGTATTTAATTTTTATAACAATTCACAATAAATATCAATAAAAAAATAATAAATAATAGATAAATTTCATAGATTGATAACTGTCACAATGAATCTATGTGGACATCTGTCTAACTAAGTCTGTGCATCCTTGTTTAACAGAAATGCAATGTGTCAGTTTAGGACAGGGGTGGCCAACCCGTGAACCCAGCGCCTTGGACATTTTTCCGGCCCGTGAAATTTATCACAATTTTACAAAATATATTTATTTTATAATGGCCAAAATAGTGAAAAACAATGTATTAAAAAAATATATTATGTGTGAATCCATATATTTAAAAATAAGCTGTCGAAAATATGAGAAAAATTAACTTTGATTTTAAAATAATATTTTTGCGCAAACAAATATCGCACTACTAAAATAAATATTTTTTAATGATTTCATTTTTTTTATTTCATTCATATTTATATATTTTTTTATATTTTATTTTTAGTGTTATATATTTCTTTACAATGTGTCTTTAGTATCATTATTATTATATTATCCCTGTTTACATTTAAGAATAATAGTAAACACACTAATAATAACTCATTATATTTCAATTTTTAACTCTAAAAAGCTGTCTATATTGAGTTTAAATCTAATGTGGTGATATATAATTTTATATGCATCCCGCGTAATTATGATGCATTTTCAAAGTGGTCAGCAAAATCATTTGTGTTGGCCACCCCTGGTTTCGGATATTAAAATAGTATTTAAATAAATACAATGTAAGCATTAAATCAAATTGTATTTAGTTTTTATAACAATCCACAGTAAATGTCAATAAAAATAATATATGAAAGATAACTTTCACATATTTTTGATAGATGCCACAATGAAACTGTGTGGATCTCTATCTAAATAAGTCAGTGCATCTTTGTTCAACAGAAATGTAATAACGAATCGTTCAGGATTCGTATCTTGGCTATCCGGATCTTCAATGGCGTATGAAATGTATTTCCGCGAAGCGTTTCTTTGTTTGACCACTTCCCGGAAACTGATAACCTGCCATTTCTGAGTCGCACTGCTACACTCTTTGATTAATAAAATTCGAAGATAGTCAGCGTATGTTGTGGATGACCGGATGCAGTTTCACTAATGGATACTGTACTACAGATACCAGTCATTTATCGATACAATTTAAGGATTATTTAAGGATTCGTTGAGATAATGCCTGGTCAAGGTCATCCAATGACCGATGGAGGTCCATATTTGTCCACAACAGTGATATGTAATAAAAGTGAAACTTTTCAGTTTTCTCTTGACCTTACTGTGTACACAAATATATGGGCTTATGTACATATATATGGGCCACAGATACATATGACCTTAATGTAGTTACATATATATGCGCTTATATATATATATATATATATATATATATATATATATATATGACCTTATTGGGGCACAGAGATATAGGCTTTATATATATATGAACCACATATACATATGATCTTATTATGGCTCATATTTTGATTTAAAAAAACCCTTTTAATGGTTAATGCTTGCGTCCCCCTCACTTGTAGGCCAATGGTTCGAATCCACTAACGACGTTCATTGCGGTCACTTTCAAGTAATGAGGAGATTCGATGGTAGTTGTGATAAGATCGATTCCAGATTCGATGTCTGTCTTCAATCAATCGCTTAAAGAAAGTTTTCCAGATTTTCTCCCATGCACACGCAAATATAACGTAGTTATCCTAAAAGTCATCCCATAATCACGCTATCCTTTGGTACCACCGGCTTCAGGTTCGACTCCTGGCGGAATCGATATTAAATTGTAGATCCCTTGACAGTGACTAATGACCGTAATCTACTATGGACAAAATGACCATAGAGCCACAAACCAAACCCAATATCACCCATTATTTGGTGTCATTTATAAGTAAAGCAAAGGTCCACTGATGTACATGAAAATTAATAAATAAAATAAAAATTATAATTTGTTTAGAAGTAAAATCTTTATTTTTTTTTTTCAAATTCACTATTGAAATTATTATTTAAAAAAAAAAAATTATGATTTGTTTTCTTAAAAAAGTGTTTTATCGACTGGTGTCTTTTGCCGGGTTTTTTGTGCTGAAGTCGTTAAAGTTATTTTATCGTTTGCTATTGTTTGAATTTTTAATCGGTTAATGTTTTGAAACACTGTTTTATCTGTCTATCTCTGGAAAAATCGCTTACCGTATATTATCTTTTCAGTTTTTTTATCAGTCGAATCGTTTTATCGTTTGCCTTCTTGAAATATCAGCAGCCTGATGTCCAAGTGGCTAGTGCTGTAACCTTTAGTACCACATGCTTCCGGGTCGAACCCTGTGGGTGGCATGGGTGTTTGTTTGTTTTTCGAAATCCAAGCTAAATTGTGTAGGTTAATGCTAATTACCCTGAGGTGTGCAAAAACTGATCGCAGAGAGACAAACCAAACATCTTGGAAAATCGTTTTATGGTTTGTTATACTTTGAATTTTTTTTTTTTTAATCGGTTAATGTTTTCAAAGAGGGGGCCTGAATGGCCGAGTGGCTAGTGCTCTGGCGCTCGGTGCCACAGGTTTCGGGTTCGTGTCCCGGCGGTGCCATTGATGTCTGTAGTGGTTCGGAATCCACTTTAAACTGTAGGTCCCGGTCTAGTATGATCGTAGAGCGTTGCGGGGGCAATGTTACTCCGCGTCCGTGGCTTATCTTCAAGTTACACGCGCCCCCTGGGTAATGCAAAGTTAGTACGTCTGTGCAGCGCTTGCTTTAAGGCATCCAAGACTAAGCTGTCTAAGTGTTTGCCAGCTCCATTAGAAAGAAAAAAAAAAAAAAAAATGTTTTCAAAGATTGGTTGATCTCCTGAAAAATCGTTTTCGTTTATTATCGAAATTTTTTTATCTGTATAATTGTTTTATCTGTTACCTTCGTGAGTAATCGGCGGCCTTATGGTTAATTGTCTAGCGCTTTGACCTGTGGTGCTTCAGGTTCAAACCCTGGTGGTGGTATGGGTGTTTGTTAGTGGTTCTTTATCGAAGTTAAATTGTAGATCCCAGTCTAATTAGCCTAAAGTGTGCAAAAAATGACCGGCAGATCGTGAAAAAAAATGAAAAGTCGTTTGTTGTTGAAAGGTTGTTTTATCGGTTGATCACTTGAAAATCGTTAATCTTTTACTATCTTTTGAATAATTTTTATTTTTTTTTCTTGAAAAATCATTTTATCATTTGCTGTCTTGATAAAGCAATTTTGTATCTGCAGTCCTTTGTGTTTTTTTTCTATTGATTGTTGTCTTGCAAAACAAAGTGAAAGAAATAAAATTAACACGCATTACTTTAAATCAGATAGACCAAATCAGTAATTATATTATTCTTATTTTACGTTCTCTTCTATACAAAAAAGAAATTGTAGAGTTTTGAATGGTTCTTCACATAAAAAGCACTAGAAACAAGAGATTCTTAATATTTTTTCGTTTGTTATTCTTTGGATTTTTTTTTTATTATCATTTGCTGTCTTGATAAAGCAATTTTGTATCTGCCGTCCTTTGCGTTTTTTTCTATTGATTGTTGTCTTGCAAAACAAAGTGAAAGAAATAAAATTAACTCGCATTACTTTAAATCAGATAGACCAAATCAGTAATTATATTATTCTTATTTTACGTTCTCTTCTATGCAAAAGAAATTGTAGAGTTTTGAATGGTTCTTCACATAAAAAGCACTAGAAACAAGAGATTCTTAATATTTTTCGTTTGTTATTCTTTGGATTTTTTTTTTTATTATCATTTGCTGTCTTGATAAAGCAATTTTGTATCTGCCGTCCTTTGCGTTTTTTTCTATTGATTGTTGTCTTGCAAAACAAAGTGAAAGAAATAAAATTAACACGCATTACTTTAAATCAGATAGACCAAATCAGTAATTATATTATTCTTATTTTACGTTCTCTTCTATACAAAAGAAATTGTAGAGTTTTGAATGGTTCTTCACATAAAAAGCACTAGAAACAAGAGATTCTTAATATTTTTTCGTTTGTTATTCTTTTGATTTTTTTTTTATTATCATTTGCTGTCTTGATAAAGCAATTTTGTATCTGCCGTCCTTTGCGCTTTTTTTCTATTGATTGTTGTCTTGCAAAAACAAAGTGAAAGAAATAAAATTAACTCGCATTACTTTAAATCAGATAGACCAAATCAGTAATTATATTATTCTTATTTTACGTTCTCTTCTATGCAAAAGAAATTGTAGAGTTTTGAATGGTTCTTCACATAAAAAAGCACTAGAAACAAGAGATTCTTAATATTTTTTCGTTTGTTATTCTTTGGATTTTTTTTTAGTTAATATTTTGAAAGAGTGTTTTTATCGTTTGCCTTCATGACAAAATCAAAGCCTGTTGGCCAATTGGCCAGCGTTCTGGAAATGGTACCACAGGCCTCAAGTTCGAATCCTGGCTGTGGCATGGGCGTTTGTTAATGGTTCAGAAACCATGTTAAACTTAAGGTCCCGGTCTAATTAGCCTAAATTGAGCACAAAATCATCGTAGAGTGACAAAACAAAACAAAAAAAAAAAAAAAAAAGTTGTTCTTGAAAAGTCGTTTGCTGTTCTTTGGTATTTTTTTTTAATCGGTAATTGTTTTATCGATTATTCTGTTGCAAAATCATTTTATCGTTTACTATTCTTTAAATTTTTTTAATCTGTAAGTGTTTTGAAACATTGTTTTATCTATTGATTTCTTGAAAATCTTTAATCGTTTACTATCTTTTGAGTTTTTTAATCAGTTGATTCGTTATATCGTTTGCTGTTTTTAAAAACCGTTTTATCGTTTGGTTTCTTGAAAAAGCGTTTAATTATTTGTTGTTTTCAAAAATCTGTTTTGAATCCGCAATCTTTTGAGTTTTTTTTATCGATTGTTGTTTTGAAAAACAAAGTGAAAGAAATGAAATTAGCCCTCATTACTTTAAATCAGATAGACCAAATCAATAATTATATTATTCTTATTTTACATTCTCTTATATGCAAAAGAAATGATAGAGTTTTGAATGATTCTTCACATAAAAAGCACTAGAAACAAGAGATTCTTTAGTGGCATTTATGTCACAGAGACAAGAGATAGAGAGGCGTTTCCAAAAATGTCAGTCTCTCTCTTTTGAAACTTCCAGTACGAGTATTTTGTAAAAAGATATGCTCCCAGAAGTATTGAGTTCTCGGGTGTTATTCCTCTGCATTTGCTTGGAAAGAGCGATTCCATTGAAATATTTGTTTAGTGCTTGTTATGGCTGAAAGTGCAGCTGAATAAAGGTGCTAAAACAAGTAGAGCATTTCCTTCTGTTTCGCAGCGATGTAGGTCACTTCATTTTCACGCTTTCCTCAGACTTCAAGAGACACACATGAGATAATTGTAATAATAGACAGAGAAAATTTGTATTTATGAGACTTAAATGGTCACGAATAGTCCAGATGATTGAAGCATAAGGAGTAGTCTTTCAAGTAGTAATTTTATATTTTTAAAAATAATCTCAGCAATTTTTTTAGAATAGCGGAACTAAATAGGGTTGTAGTACCTCAATTTATGTATTAGAGTATGCCATTACAATCATTTCGTTATGCATATTATATTGTTTTTAAAAATAAAAACTTTGGTGCTATAATATTTTCAAAATAACGTTTTCTTGTAAACGTTAAAATTATACTTTCCTTATTAAATTTCCTGAATTTGTTTTTTATTTTGCTTTGAATACAAACTTTAAAGTGATAAAATAAGGTAATAGTTTTAACAACTAGTAAATCATTCAAGGATATAAAACTTTATCACATGATAAAATTTTGGAATTTTTTTTTTCATTTTTTTATGAATTTTTGTAGATGCCATTGTTTGTAAATGTTTGATTTGTAAGTTTACATATAACTGATACTTGTTTAAAGATCGTGTTAGCTGATAGGAGAAATAATTATACTTAATTATTATTGAGTTTTATATTTTATTTATTTGCAATAAATTTTTTAAAACTAACTAATAAATTAGCAATAAGCCGTATGGTATTCTTTTAAAAAATTTGGCATCGTATTTTCGAGCTATAAATGAACCAATGAAGTTCAAATTTTTCTATAAGGTCCGTTTTGATAATTAATTATAAAAATGTAATAAGAACATCCTCATTCTTCCTTTTTCAACTGGAAAAGCTTTTTTTTTTTTCATTTCAGTTTTATCATTAATCAAAATTTGCATTAAAATATTTTTTTCGTAAGGTTTTTTGTGTGTGTGGGAACTTTTATTATTTTTTTCTCTGAGTTTACTTTTTCATATTTGCTATATTCATTTTATATCACGCAAGTCTATTTTGGTGTTATACTACTTCACTAACCCCTATAAAAGTGAGGAAAGAAAATGGAGAAATCTAATGCATTTCTAGTAAACTAAGTGGGCAATATTACCCCCTTATATCCCTGTAAAGGGCGGTATCTCCTTAGGGAAATTGTCACGCCTGTGAATGACAGTATATCCTTATAGATACTACCTCCTCTGTATATAACTTCCTTTAGTAGTACTATCAACTCTGTATATGCTAACAAGACTGTCATACTGACGAAGTGAATCTCACCTTGTGGCAATCAATTTTACAATTTTTACAAAAAATTGTAAAAAAAAAACTGATAACATGTAATGGTTTTTAAAAATGATGTTAAAAAATGTCATATATATCATACACAAGGGATATATAAGATACGTTTTAGTAGTACAAGTAGTTTTTCAAAAAATGATTATGGAAGTAACGAAATTTACCTAAGATGATATTGTGTATGACAGTTTTCCTGCAGGCAAACTGCCTTCTCTGTATAAGAAAATATATCCGCAAGGATATTGTATATGCCTGTGATAACTCCCCTTATGGGTATTATCACTCCCATATATACCAACCAGATTACCATACTGACGAAGAGAATCTCACCTTGTCGTAATCACAATTTTTACCAAATCCAGTAGTTTTTAAAAATGATGTTAAAAAAATGTCATATATGTCATACACAGGGGATATATCAGATACTCCTATCAGATATTGTCACATATAGGAGTGACAGTGTTCCCTAAGAGATATTGTCAGCCTTGTATATGACAATATCACTTTACGATACTATCTCACTTTTTATGGCTGTGTATAACTCCCTTTAGAGAAACTGCTATATCCTGTATAAACCTGTGTATGACATTTTTAGGGAAACTGTCATCCACATGTATGACAATCCTTAGGAAGTTTGCCATCCCAGTTTATGACAATATATGCTAGGGATGCTGTCTTTTTTGTATATGCCTGTGTATAACTCTGCTTAGTGGCATTACCATCTCTGTATAAGTCATCAACCAGGCTGCCATACTGACAATGCGAAACACATTGTGGAAATCACAATTTTCACCAAATTCAATAGTTTTTCGAAATGATGACTGTAAAAAATGATGATTAATTACAATTGAAGTGTTATCCTTTTCACGTTAGCTTGAGTACTACCACTTCGTTGCAAGTTTCACCAAATCCAATAGTTTTTCAAAATGATGACTGTAAAAAATGATTCATTATAATTGAGCACTTATCCTTATAGGTTAGATTAAATGTTACCACTTCGTTATGAACATGTTTACAACCTACCACATACACTGTAATTCCTTCTTAATTCCAACTTAAATTTCACAGCTATCTCAAAGCTAAAATTAAATAAATAAATCTAAGTATAATAAATCAATGCCGAATGTACAAAGACACTCAAGGGAACTGTAAAAAGTACGTTTCTTCTAATATAAAAACAATAGATGTTACTCATATCAATAAATTTTGGCTGTGACCCAAAAAAGATTTTCAAAATATACATCAGATAAAATCGCATCGTACAAAGCGAAAGTTTCAATGACACTCACACTATTTCCCTTTTTTGAAATTCACAACGGAGATCATGAATAAAAAATTATTCATTGTGTGATTTTACAAAATCAGCAGGGAATTCATGAATTAAATTACTTCCCAATCACATGGATTATTGCAGTAATTTTTAAATTACCAAATCAGTACAAGCAATCAATTCATTCATTTTTTTTTATACTGTCTCATTCACACCCAATCAATTTTTGCTTTCCTTGGAATTGATTCAAAACAACGATGTGGCAATTATTATTCATTGAGTTTATTTAATTTGTTTATTTATATTTTAAAATTGATTATTTTTATAACTTTTCTTGTTTCCCAATGTGTTTTAGTGTTCTTTTAAATTTTATTTATGTGTTATGTATTTGTTTGAAGGAAAGTTTTTATTTATTTATTTTTATTTATATTTTGTTTATTATTTATTATTTATTTTTAGAGAAAGAAATTTTTCTTGACGAGAGTAGTTTTGTTTTCAAATAATATGTACTGTAACTTGAGATCGTTTAGCATTTGAATCGCAGATATGTAACATATTCAGCGTTACTTGTGGTGACCTGCAATTATATTGAACCAATCATAATTTGACTACATTGTAATTAATTACATTGTATCCATCACAATTTGGACAATATTGCAAACAATTACGTTTAACCAATCACAATTTCGGCTACATTGTACCAATCATATTTGGCAAACTACATTGCATAAATTGTACCAATTTGGACTATATTGTAAGCAATTACATTGTACCCATTACAATATATGTACAACACAACACTTTCAGGCAAAGGCAGCTAAGGGTTCGAAATCTTCCTTTTGAATTTAAGGGAGATAGATTCCGGTTTACAAAACTTGACGTGTCAATTCCCGTTATTGTCCCAGGAGCTTTCGATTCTACTTCATTTGCTGTATTTTGAACATGATAAGTTTGTTTGGGAATGTAACACGTTGTTCTTCAAGGCCTTTGCAACAGTTTTATGAATTTAGTTTTAATAAGGGGGAAAATAGCAGGATGAGATCTCCAAAATATTTATTCCCACGAATTTTTCTCTTTTAGCCATCTAATTCGTATAAATTTACTATTATAGCAAAATGACATTAATCAGGTTAATTTTTTTCGTGATAATTGATATATTTTTATTTACATTTTTACTGGTTAAACTAAAAGAAAGAATGAACAGCTAACGTTGTGAATAGTAGTTTTTCTCACAGAGTGTATATACACTATAAACGATTGTTCCTTTAATCTGCTTACCCAGTCCAGTTCTTAAACTATCACTGCATTGAGAGGAGGAGGCACGTGATAGGTTGCCAGAAACATCTTTCTTTCCATAAGAGGCACCTGATTGGCTGTCAGAAAGGTCTTTTTTCAATAAGAGGTACATGATTGGTTTATAGGAATATCTTCTGCCATTCTGACATCTTGTTGCATCGTTAGAACGGCACGATGCCAAAATAGCAATTTGTTACACTATTTAATATATAAGTAAATAATTAATATAAATTCATTTCAAATGCGTTTAACATAATTTGATTTTCTTGCATCCACAAAAATAAAATATATCTGAATCAATTAAGAATGGCCAGAAGAATTTTCCTTATTCTTAGCTATTCTCTGTCAATAAATAATTTTTAAATTATAGAAATTCTATCCAACTTATTTGGTAAATTTTTGAGGCAATAATATTAATACAACTTATAATCATGTAGCAGTGAAAAGTGAAGAAAGATTCATTGGCAAAGAATATGAAAGAAAAGAAAGTTTTAATGTCCTACTTTAGACGACAATAGTCTATTATCAAAGATTTAGTGTCAGAAAATATATTTCCCTTCCATCAAGATACTTTTTATTGCTTACTGAACAATATATCTTGATTTACGACTCACCTTCCTTTTTAATACAAAAAACGGTGGAAATAAAACATTTGGTGAATAGCAGAAAACAGTACTGAATCTGAAGTTATGACGCGTGTTTCTTTTTCCAAACAATAAAATTTATGCTTAAGTATAGATATTCAAATGGTCAACTATTTTCACACGTTGTCAGAGCATACGAGTACCGTACTGAAAGGTGAGCCAAAAATTTATTGGATTTATCTGTTGGACTTTTCTTTATAAGACTTGTTGAATCCTCAAAACGTACTTATATTAAACTGCAAAAAATCAAATAAATGTCTTTTAAGTAATAGTTAAATTTCATAGTTTCATATTCAATCAATTCATTTAAAATGAATTTCCTTTTATATAAAAAGTGATGTTTTATTTTACAATTCAAAACTAATTAAAACTCCAAAACTAAAAAAAAAAAAAAAAAACTAAAAATAAATAAATAAAAATAAATCGATTGCATAAATAAAACCCATTTCAATTACTTATATTTGTATTCCTGGTACAAAATAGATTCAATATTTATTTCCTTTTTCTAAGCGAAATATCACTTAGAAAATTAGTTGCTATAGCAACACTATCATATCAAAATTTTCAAATCACAGCAATTTAATTTTTGTTGAACCCAAGAATAATTGAAAGAATTTGCTTTTTGAAACAAAAAAAAATTATACTTTTATTACGACTCAAAACTAATAGAATCTCAAAATAAATAAATAAATAAATAAATAAAATCCATTTATATATGTCATTGTATTCTTTGTAGAAGATAGGTACAATATTTACTTCCTTTTACTAATAAAATATCACTTAGAAAATTAGTTGCCGCAGCAAACCTATCATTTTAAACTTTTCAAATCACAGTAATTTAATTTTTGTTGATGTAATTTGTTTTTAAACAAATATTATATTTTATTATAATTCAAAACTAATGGATTTTCCAAAAAATTGAAATAAATCAATAAAACCCATTTATATATGTTATTTTGTATTTCTAGTACAAGATAGGTTCACAATTTACTTCCTTTTTTTAAGTAAAATATCACTTAGAAAATGAGCTGCCATAGCAACCCTATCATTATATACTTTTCAAATCACAGCAATTTAACTTGTGTGAATTGTACAAGTGAAATTTTTCTTTTTACACAAATATTTATAATTTATTGCAATTCAAAGCTAATTGAATACACCCCAGAAATAAGAAATAAATAAAACCCATTTATATATGTTGTACTTTTATTCCTAGTACAAGATAGACACACTATTTTCTTTCTTTTCCTAAACAACACATCCATTAGGAAATTTGTTGCTATAGAAATCCTATCAATTTATACTTTTCAAATCACAGCATTTCAACTTTTGTTGAACCCAAGAATGGATGGAATTTGTTTTTTAAACAAAAATTATATTTTATTACAGTTCAAAACTAAATTAATCTCCAAAATATAAAAAACAACAACATTTATATATGTTATATTTGTATTCATAGTACAAGATAGGTACACTATTTACTGCTATTTTCTAAGCAAAATATTCCTAAGCTTTTTCTAAGAAAATTAATTGCTATAGCAACCCTGTCATTTTACACTTTTCAAATCACATTTTAACTTCTGTTGAACCCAATAATGGACGGAATTTGCTTTTTAAACAAAAATTATATTTTATTGCAATTCAAAACTAATTGAATCTCCAAAAAAAAAAAAAAAAAAAAAAAAAAAAAAAAAAAAAAAGAATAGCCATTTATAAATGTTATATTTGTATTCCTAATGCAAGAAAGATAGTTACAGTATTTATTTTCTTTGCTAAGTAAAAATATCATTTAGAAAAGGAGTTTTATAACAACCCTATCAATTTATACTTTTTAAATCACAGCAATTTTTGTGGGTAATTTTGTTGCAATCACAGCAGTTTTTCTGTCCCACAATTTTTATGTTTAATTTTTGTTGAACTGAAGAATTAATGGAATTTGTTTTGAGAAGTTAAATTTTATGTAAACGAATGGCCTTTTTAAAGATAAAAATGCGTTTATTAGAGTTTAAAAAAATTCAATGATAAACCACATATGCATGATAAAGCATTAAGCTCATTTTTCAAAAGATGATATTGCTATCATACTAGTTTAAAACTAGTACAAGATAAGTACACTATTTATTTCCTTTTTTCTAAACAAAATACCACTTAGAAAATTAGTTGCTATAGCAGCCCTATCATATTAAAATTTTTCAAAACACAACAAAATTAAAGTGTTGTGAACTAAAATCTTAGTTAATTATTGTTGAAGTCCAGAATTGATGGAATTTGTTTTGAAGAACATTTCAACTCAATGATAATCAACAATCAACTTCATACTCAATGATAAACCTCATATACATGATAAAACTGTATGGTGGCGATGTCTCCTTTGTGTGAAGACATCACAAAAAAGGAGACATCGCCACCATACAGGTTTAAAGCATTTCCCATGAAGGAAGAAGCAGGGATGGTTAAGAGGAAATATTTGCATGAAGGCGAATCCCGAATACCTCGCACTCTCTCTACCCTTGAATACGCGAGTGTTTTCTTTCAAGGGAAACAGTTTCCACCCTACAGTCGCGAGATTGTCCGCAAGGTCGCAGCTCAACAGACCCTGGCGACCAGACTAGTTCCGCGTGATTTCACAACGGGTCATGCGTCAGCCCTTGCTGGCTTTGTTCCTTGCCAGCGCGTAAATTGACCGTCATTGTTTTCAAGCGTTTGCTGCCCAGAAAGTAGCGCTGTAGTAAAATATGTCTTCTCTCTATAGTATCTGCCAGTGTGTGTGTCTTTTTTTAAATAGATGTTTGCATTGTTAGGCAATGGTCATGGAATTGGCTTTATTAGAATTTTTCGCGAGGTAGCATGTGCAGATTGTTTATGAACAAGTTTTCTTGCTGTTGTGTTTGTTCTTTTTTTTTTTTTTCATTAGATAAGTGGCTGGTGGAATTAAGTGGTTGATGGAATTCAGTAGAATCTCCTAGCTTTGAGTAGAATTGTTGGAATGTAGATGTTCTACACTTTAATACATGATTTTGCAATACCTTCCATTTAAATGAATAAGCATTGAGCGCCTTTTTTAAATAGATATTTACTTTTTAGGTAATGGACAGGGAATATTTGAATGTTTCTCAGTAGAATATAATATTCTACACCAACCGAGTATACAATTGAAATGTTCTGCAGATGATTAAAATTACGGTATCTTTCATTTAAATTAATAATTCGTTAGTATGTTAGAATTTTAATAACAGTACTGCAAGTTAACTTATAAGATATTAATAAGTTTTTTTTGTTCTTGTCCCTTTTCGTTAGAAATA
The DNA here is from genome assembly GCA_021605095.1 of Caerostris extrusa. Taxonomy (NCBI): domain Eukaryota; kingdom Metazoa; phylum Arthropoda; class Arachnida; order Araneae; family Araneidae; genus Caerostris; species Caerostris extrusa. The sequence continues at coordinate 45,261 of BPLR01019421.1, forward strand.
TTCCTCTGTAGAATCTTTTAGTTTTGAGTAGAATCGTTGAAATGTAGACATTTTACATTTTAATAAATTATTCATTTTTCTTTAAATGAATAAATATTGAATTCCTTTTTTAAATAAATCTTTTCCGTTTTAGGTAATGGTCAGGGAATAGTTATTTGGAATGTTTCTCAGTAGAGTCCTTTAGGCTGGTGTGGTATTGAGATGTTCTGCAAATGATTAAAATTACGGTATCTTATTAAAAAAAATACAAACAAGAATTATTCATTTTAATGAATAATTCTTATTTGTATTTTTTAATTAGAATTTTCACAGGAGTACTCGCAAGACAGCATGAGAGATTATTTTTGAATAAACTTTCAAGGTTTGTTTTTGCTCTTGTACTTTATCATTCGAAAAGTATTTGATGGGATGTTTTTCAGTAGAATTATTTAGGTTCGAGTAGAATCGGTGGAATGTATATGTTCTACATTTTACTGCTGGGTCGTTGAAATGTAGATGTTCTACATTTTAATAAATGATTTCCTAATAACTTCCTTTTAAATGAATAAAAAATTGAGTGTCTTTTTAACTAAATGCTTACATTCTTAAGCAATGGTAATGCATTAATTCCATAACGTTTTGGAAGATAGAATCCTTTATGTTGGTGCAGAACCGAGAAGCTCTTTATTTTACTGATGGATTTGAACTGTAAGCATAAATTGTTAAGGAATGTTTCAAGTTATAATTTTTAAAACAAATTTTTAATTAGTTTAGAATTAAATTGCCTTACTTAAAAAAAATTTCCATACGGAAAATTCTGATGAAAAAATGTTATATTATTCTTACTGAAAAAAATATTATAATTTTTTTACATTTTTCGAATAACGAAATGGAAAATAAAATCTTTTTTAGAATTAAAAGTAAAGTATATTGTGAATAATTTATAACTTTCTTTAAAAAAACAGAAGCCAAAGAATTTCAATTTTACAGTGAATTTTTTTTTTTTTTTTTCAATTTTGAATGCAAATATTAAAACCGTTACTTTTAACAACTTAATACATTTATCTTTTTTTGTCTTATTTAAGGTTTTATACAATTTAAAATAAGTTCTATAAATTGATGAACACTCTATAAGGATATACATTCATCTTTATTAATTAATTTCATATAAAAATTGGAGCTATTGAATTTGTATTCGAAATTGATTTGGTTAAATTATAAAAAAAAAAAACTTTACTCAGAATTTGAAATGTTATTTTTATTGATTCGTCATCAAATGATTATTAATGAAGACAGTATGATAATGTCAGGCCATTATATAAGATCTTATTCAAACTTTGAAATAAAAAAATATTAAAATCCAATTACCTCTTTCAACTTTGTACTTGAATAAAATAAAAACTATCTTAAAAAAATTAAGGAACATTCTGCCCTTGCTAATTTGGATAGTTCACTCTTTTTATTTATTATTTTTGACATTTGACTTAAGGAACTGGTTGTACAACTTCAATTTTCATGCCTTACTTTAAATTTTTATTTTCCATCGAACAACTACTCGTTTCTAAAAGTTATTAACAATAACCAGGATATTTTGTTTTTTTAAGTATATGACTTTGAAATAACAGGATGCAGTATTTAAAAGAAAAATTAAAAAAAAAAAATGAAACCAATTTACAAGATTGGTATTGTGTTTTTTGTGTAAATAAGAAAAAAATTTTCTGGTGTTTTCTTTGTTAAAATATTTCTGTGAAAAATGCTTGACTGTTTTGAAACGTACTTTAAAAACTCTTATATTGCATTATAACAGATTTAAAATTGTTATTTGTCTGACTCGTGGCTCAGTAAGAACGATCGCCGCTGGTGAGCTTTAGGACTGAGATTTAATCCGCTGGGGATTTGTTGTAGATACTTCCAAAAATCGAGGCATAAGTAAGAAATGCGTTCACGATTACGAAAAAATTGTAGTTTAAATTTTTAGTAATAGTTTATAGTTTACAATTTTTTTTCTTAATTTAAAACGAATTCATAACAACTTTTAATTAACAATGTAATCTAAAAATAAACAGCTGAAATCCTTTTGCATTATTCTTAGAGTGACCTTTAGTACTGCTGCACCACACCACACCGCATTCACTGTGCCAGGGGCTGAGTTGCCTGTTTACAGTTTGGGAATGGTGTGGGTGAGAAGTCTGATTGGGCTCTGAGACGCTCTACAGTCATATGAGATTGGTGTCTACGGCTTAAAGCGGATTCCGAACCACTACAAGCATCCATGGTACCGAGCGCCAGAGTGTTAGATATTGGGCCATTCAGGCTCCTACAGTGAACTCTAGAAAGAAATAGTATAGAAGGTTCTTCAAAATGAATCTTGAGTAAGGTTGAATCTGTTTTACGTTCATCGTAACATTTGAAATGGCCAACAAGTTACGTAAAAAGCCCTGCCAAAAATTAAGAAATACATACATTTATCCTTTTAGCAGGGAATTTTAAGATTCTGCAAGATATTTGTTATAACGCCATGTCATATTTACGATATGATTTGATAAAGAATGTTATTTTTATATCTGCTTTTAAATCTAGAAGAAATAAGAAAGATACGGATGGTGTTTTCCTATCACTGTCATTGTTTAATGATAGTGAAATGATTATGATATTAAACACTATCTGTAAAAGCTGAGGATATCTGAAAAAGAATATCACCCTTAAGCGTGAAATGCGTTGTACATAATTACGATGCAATTTTTACGATTGAATTCCTATGATCAATCTAGAATCGAATAGAATGATTTGATAAAAATTCCAAATAAAGTTTGACATATTTCATAAAGAATATCACCATATGCTTAATATTATGTAAGTGGTATACAAATTGTATAAATCTCAAAGAAATGGAGATAGTGTGTTTTGCATTTTTCATTTTGAATCTAGAAGAAATAAAGAAAGATGATGTTTGTTTAATGATAGTGATAGGATCAGTATACATTAAAAAACCCGGTAAAGTTGGGCATATCTGAAAAAGAATAGAAATATGTGAAATATGCTGTACATAATTACGATGTAATTTTTACGATAGAATTCCAATCATGAATCTAGACTCAATTAATAAGAATTTTATAAAAGAATCCAAATAAAGTTTGACATATTTCATGAAGATTACCACCAATATACTTAATGTTATGTAAGTAGTATACCAATTATATAAATCTTAAAGAAATCATGAAAGTGTGTTACATTTTTCATTTTATATCTAGAAGAAATAAGGAAAGATAACGATAGTGATAGGATAGTGATAGTGAATTGTTTAATGATTATTATCGTCATTAGTGATTGTTTAATGATAGTGATAGGATCATGATATAAAAAAACGAGTAAAATTGGGCAAATCTTGAAAATAATATCACTCTTAAGTATGAAATACACTGTATATGATTACGATATAATTTTTACGATTGAATTCCAATCATAAATCTAGAATCAATTAGAATGATTTTGATTAAAAAATTCAAATAAAGGTTGGCATATTTGCTACAGATTATCACCAATGTGATTAACATTATGTAAGTGGTATACCAATTAAATAAATCTCAAAGAATATCATCCTTAAGTGTGAAATATATTATACATGATTACAATGTAATTTTTATGATTGAATTCCTATCATAAATCTAAAATCAATTAGTAAGAATTTGATAAAAAAATCCAAATAAATTTGACATATTTCCTAAAGATTATCACCAATATGCATAATATTATGTAAGTGACATACCAATTACATAAATCTAAAAGAAATCAAGAAAGTGTTCTGCATTTTTTATTAGTACATTATTAGAAGTTCTGCGTCCAGGAAACTAAGAGGTTGCATACTTATGATTATTTGAATTAAAAATCAAATAATTGATGGTTTACACAGCAATCGCTCAGGATTAATTCGTACAACTCAAATTACTCCATATTTATTTTATTGATTAGTATAATTTTTAGTGAATTTGTCACGTTAAGTAGATTCATTTCTAGATTGTTATGTTAATGTATCTAACTGGTTCACAGAAAGTAATCTTGGCAAGATGTATGACAGATTTTGAAAAGAAAAGTCTGCAATGGCTACATATCGATCAAGACACCCAATTCGAAGAGGTATAATTATATATAAGAACAGCTTAGAGATGTGGTTGAAGCTAAGATATTTATTTTTCTTAAACTGTTCCTAGAAGAAATAGCGTTTCAGAAAGTAAATTGTTTTGCAGCCATTCATTTTTTTTCCTAAATTCGTTTATGATTGATATATGTCATCATTACGTGAGACTTAGAAAAAAAAATTAAATCGAGTTTTAATTACTAAACAGGGAATTCTGAAATCTTCAACAGTATGTTTATATTCAAATGAAAATGTGAATGAAATAGTTCTGATTCTACAATAAAATAATCTCTGAAATATAGAAAGTTTAAATATTATTTTTATGTCTAATTTCAAATGTAGGAATCTCTTGTTTATCCTACGAAATCGCTTTGGTACGATGTTATTTTTTTCGACGTCTGTCGTGTAAAACAAGATTATTGAAATAATAGCCATAAATAGTGCAGATAAAATAATCTTGTAACAAATAGTACACGTTTTAACAGGAAGATCATAATATCAGATTCAAAGGAATACAAATCTCTGAAGATTATTCATCTGTAGAGAGAAAATAATTTTGCCAAACAATTTTTAGTAGATTTGCTGCGAAAAACAAATTACTTGATTAGGTTTATACCATAAATAATACATAAAAAATAATCTTGCAGGACATAGTACACATTTTAAGAGGGTGTTCATAATATTGGTGAAAAATACCATAATCGAAAGTTTCATGTAGAAGAAGATGCTCCATATCCTACAAAACAATTTTTCGTAGATTTGTCGTGAAAAACAAATTACTTTTAGATTAGGTTAATAGTTATAAATTATGCATAGAAAATAACCTTGAAAGACATAGTACACATCTTACGAGGATGATCATAATATCGCTAAATAATATCATAAATTAAGGTTTCATGTAGCAGAAATTACTCCATTTTTAATCTTCCAAAAGAATTGTTTTAGTAGATTTGTCGGGAAAAGCAAATTACTTCTAGATTAGATTAATACTATAAATAATACAAAGAAAATAATCTTACAAGACGTATTAAACATTTTAAGAGGACGTTCATAATATCGCTGAATAATATTATAATCGAAGATTACATGCAGCTGAAGATTCTTCATCTGTAGCTAAAATAATCTCGCAAAACAATTTTTGGTACATTTTCAGTGATCCGGGATACCGTAGGTGGCCCTAGGTAAATGTATACTTTATTCCATACTAATAGAAATGTATCGTATATACTTTATAAATATATGCTATACTATGGGGAATGACTTCAGATTAAGTAGTTCATTTAAAAATTACAAAAACATAAACAAATTTCATGTATTAATTTACTCAAGACTTATAGATAAAACAGATCTAAAATTTAAGCGGAAGAAAGAGCCTTTTTTAGGAAACCCAGGAGGAAAATTTAAGCCTTTGTATTAGGAAACACATAATTAAACATAATGAGGTTATTCCATAGATATGTAAATCAAGTTTCTTTTTCCGAATAAAACAGCAATGAAGTTGAGGAGAGTTTCCAGGTCAGATTTATTTCCCAATGATATCTCGAATATTTTGTCGGCGACAGCTGCTCCTACAAGCAAGATTTATGGCCGAGTTTTGTTCGTTCCAATTTGGAGAATGTTGTGCACCAGGTGAGTCAAGAACCAACTTATAAAAATTAGAGAAATGTTTATGGTTTAACGTATTCCAAAAATATTTCAATTTTTAAATATTTGCATTCCAAAATATTCAAACCCACTTAAAAAATGGAATTAAATTTAAAAATTGAATTAATTTGAATTATTTATAAAAAGAACTTCTTATTTTTGTGTTCTGACACATCCTCAGTGTCCTGCAGTGCATGAAGGACACCTCCTGAGTAGTCTACTCATGGATGGAGGCAAAGGTGGCAGCTTCTGTTATGATGTAACATCTGTAGGTAGAAGTCTGACTTGGATTCAAGTCGCTAAAAAAGAAGGCAGGGCCTTGCGGGACGATTTTTATGGCAAATTACCCTGCATTTAAGTATTATATTAGAGAAAACCAGAAAACTTCCACCAGGTAGCCTGAGTAATGAGGCAAAATGCTGAGCATCACAAACGCCATCCAGTCTCCTCGTTTTTTGAAACAATATCTGTAACAAAGCTTCTAGAGGATTGAGCCTCAGACTTAATGCTCACCAGCGGCTCACGTTGTTACTGAGCCACGAGTCGGGCTATTTTTGTTTTAGTTACGATAATTACTTTTATTAGTTCACGTCAATTCGTGAACCCGCTATATAAATTCCACGTTACCAAAAAAATTTGAATACAAATAATTGGTTTTAATGAGGAATACCTCATCGATGGGCCAATATGTATAAAGACATTACAGACCGCATTACATAAAGTTAAAACTGTAAGCACCGCATTGGTAGGTCAATGTTGCTCTCTAGCTCAGTAATGGGATGAGTAAAACTTTCCAGGAAATTTAGTTCGAACACAGATAGCGTAAACATCCGGTTAAACGGGAAACAGTCAAATAGTTAACTTGCTAAAATTATCAATCAGATATGCGCAGCGTGAAGCTCCTTTGAAAGAAAAAAAGCGTAAAAGTTTGTGCCGAATTTTTTCTATCTAGTTTTTCTTTAATATCATGCCATGTAAAATTTTAATTTTAAATTTTTTTAATCATCGTTATTTTTTATTTTAATTAATAATAATAATTATATTTTATTTTAATTATTTATTATTATTATATTTTTATTAAACCCCCTCTAAATAACATTTCCTCCCCAGTGATGTCACTCTATTTGAATTCGGCCTATTTTGCTTCTTACCAATTTTCCATACTATTGGTGGTTGGACTATAACTGTTTACCATTTACGAGCCGCATAAACCATAAGCTTATAAGTCTATCTATAAAGCATCGCGTATGACTTTGTGGCTGCTTTTGATTGCAGCGAAAATTAAATGACAGTTGGCGGAAGAAGACCTTGGACGTGTCTTATCCTGTCTGATCCTTGGACGTGTCTGATCTTGATCCTAATCACCGTTGGAAGTTCGGAATTTTGCCAGTCGTGTTTAAATGCGCTTGAATTTTGCCTCGCTTGATTTTAAAATGTTGATTTCTAAATTTGAACAGCGCGAGACTTGTTTGTTGAAATTGAACAATGCACCAATGGCGTGTTTACAGACGGAGAAGATTAAAGGCTTAAGGAGAAGACTGCATCTACAGATGTTTACAGAAAAGAAATGATACAAGCTTCTGGTTATGGTTATGGCCAAAAGGTTCACTAAGGATCGTGAGGAAGAGAATTACCGTCCTTAAAATGACTTAGTTAATAAACCTCCAATAAATCCTCCAATTTCTAGTAAAGTTTTAACTTGAAATACTCAATTTGAAATCCAATTGAAAATTCTGTTTTTACACTGCGGATGTGTGTAACAAATTCTATGTCACAAAGTCTTTCTCTTAAGGAAGATAATGGAACTTGAAATTTCAATTGCCATAGCCCAAGGTCCAGTTTTGAATTAAAATGGTTAACCACTTTCATTGCTAGATGGTCAAAAGGTAACATACATACAATAAAGGAAAAAGATTATTATTCAGTATTTAATTAAGGCATCCGAAGCCTAATCTTAGTATAACAATAAAGCCATAAAATGACATAGATTACATTCTCACCCTTATTTTTAATGCCCTTTTTATTTCAATTGAAATAATTTTCTTCCTTATTCACCATACCAAATCTAATTGAGAAAAAAAAACCCATTCCGAAACTGTATACAATAACGCAAACTCATTCATTTTGACACGAGGAAGTCCTGCATTGCATTATCCCTAAATAGTTTTATTGTTCTATTACACGCAAATTTGTTTGCAAAAAGTGAAAACAAATCGATGCAGCATACGTTTCTCCTATCAGCTCAATCACGAACAACAATTTTGCATTCATTCTTCTTGCAGGCAGCAAAACAAAAATAGCAAGAATGAAGGCGATCGAATAGTTAATAAAAAAGTAATAAATAAAAACAAGCTAAACACTGGTTTGATCTAATTACGGATTCACTTGATGATTGTTCATTGTTCGAACGAAATAAATCGCTGCACCAATTCTTCTGTCGTCAAACTGCTGCTCTTTACAAGAGAAGAATAGATCGCGTAGTGATAAAAAGAGGAAACCGGTAACAACCTGGGTAATGTCCTTCTTCAAGTGAACTGATTTCGGTCTCGACTTGGAAAGATGTAATCAGTGGAGATAAATTTGGACCGCTGTAACAGATAATTGATTCATGGGTTGATTACGATTCGCAGTTTCCTGAAACTTGCTGTGAAAACACTGCTGACCAGAGGGTAGTCGTAGAGCAAGGCCGTGAAATCTCGACCAGGCGGAAATGCAGACAATGCCCAAAACATTCTTTCATATTGTTTTTATTTTTTTATTGAATTAGGGGCAATAATTGATAACTCAAGAATTTGAAAAAGCGTCGTCAGATGAATACTGTTCTACTTGTAATTATATTTTAACAACAAAAAAAGAGACAAATCAAGTAGATTAAAATCAAAGATTTATTTATTTATTTATTCTTTTTCAAATCTCTTATGTCAGTGAAATCATGTTGAATTTCTTGATTGATAAAATAAATTTTATACAATAAAAATAAGTGGTTATATAAAAGGAATGAAGGTGACACTGATGGCCTAGTGCCTAGCGCTCGGTACCACTGGTTTCGGATTCGAGTCCCAGCTGTGCCATGAATGTATGTAGTGTTATAATTATGTGTGTAGAATTTAATCCACTTTAAACCGCAGCTGCCGGTCTGATAGGATCGTAGAGTGTTGCGGGGGTATTGTTACTCCGCGTCCGTAGCTTATCTTCAAACTACACGCGCCTCCTGGGTAGTGCTAAGTGAGTAACGTCGGAGCTTCGCTTGCCTTAAGGCATAAAAGACAATTGTTTGACAGCTGCATTAGAAAAAAATGTCAGTGAAATGTTGAATTGCTTGGTTGATCAAATAACGTTTATATGATAAAAATAAGTGATATAAAAGTAAGGAGGAAATCTAAATTTTAATAAATTAATTTCAAAATAAATTAAGCCGAAGAATAATTAAATATAAACATTTAGGTTTTCTTCATTGTTTCTTATCCCACTTGGTGGACAGCAACATCTAGATCAAGTCCAAGAACCCGTGTGGTCTCATGGAAGGAGGGAAAGGGAGGGGGCAGCTTCTGTTGTGATGGAGCACCCGTAGGTAGAAGACTCCGTGACACAGAAGAAGGAGGACAGTGTCTTTCTGGACTAATTTTAAGGAGATTTACCCCGCGTTTGCGTAACTTATTGAAGAAAATTTGGACAACTTTCACAAGGTAGACCCGACTCAAGAGACAAGATGCTGAACATTACAACCGCCATTGAGTCCCTTCGTTTTTTAAAACAATGTCTACAACAATGCGGACTGAACCTCCGCCCTGATGCTCACTGGCGGCGTCAAATGCTGATAATGCCCAAGCATTCTTTCATATTGTATTTATTTTTTATTGAATTAGGAACAAAAATTTGAAAAAGCGTCATCAAATAGATATTGTTCTATTTGTAATTATATTTAAAAAAAAAAAATACATAAGAAACAAATCAAGTTGATCAAAATCAAAATTTATTTATTTATTTATTCTTTTACATATCTCTTATGTCAGTGAAATCGCGTCGAATTCCTTGATTGATAAAATAAATTTTATACGATGAAAATATTTTATATAAAAGTAAGGAGGAAATCTAAATTTTAATAAATTAATTAAAAAAAGAATTAGGTTGAAAGATAATTAAATATAATTCATTTTTTTTTTTTACTTCGTTAATTCTGATTCCATAGACAGCAACATCTAGACCACGTCTGAATCTTGATTTTGATTCTGAATTGATCTCGACTGGTCTTGATCTTGATCCTTCAACCAAAATCTAATTCTTAATCCTGATATTTGTATTTATTTGTTGTTGTGACAAATTCTCAGTGTCCGGTAGCTCGGGACGTGGAGCCTATGAGTAATCTACTAAGGGATGGAGGGAAAGGGAGGGCAGCTTCTGTTGTGATGGAGCACCCGTAGGTAGAAGCCTGACTCTTCTCCGTGATGATGAAGGACGGCAATACCTTCCATGTGGACTTTTAGGGGGAACTACCCCGAATTCCCATATCGTATGAGAGAAAAACCGAAAACTCCCACCAGGTAACCAGACTTACGAGTTATGATGCTGAACATCCCAAACGACCTCGAGTCTGGTCGCTTTTTGCAACAATGTCTACAACAAAGCTGCCAGCGCATTGAACCTCCGCTCTAATGACCACCGGCGACGCACTTTGCCACCGAACCCCAAGTCGGTCTCAGTAAAATATTGAATATTGTAATATTTTGTTTTAAGTTCCTTTAAAAGTTACGTGTTAAATGTTAAGTTCTCGTAATATAAAAATCAAATTAATTTGAAAGTGAATTAATTTAAAAGAATTAATTTTATTAATCTGCAATAAGTATGATATTATTAATGGTATAGTGTAGAAGATTATAAAAGTAGTACTCAGTGTAAAATAATATAATTATTAATGGTTGAATGTAGGTGAACATATATAAAAATAAGGTTTGTAGTGGGCAGGTTTTGCAACTGGATGTGGTTGTGTTGAAATACTTGAGCTTTGAGCACATACAACTTTATTTACACACTCACAAACACCACACACATACAATATTTAACACATTTAAAGAAATTTAGATTCGAGGAGGAATTCCACTTCTAAACAGAAACACAAACAGATACGCGCGCAATATATTTCCTCTCCAGGTGAAAGTCTGCAGACCAACTATTAAGCGGGGTTGTGTTAAGTATAATACATCTCGGGATGTGAGATTGCAAACTAAATGTTTCTCAGCAGGAGTGCAGGTTACGCTACTCTTCCTCCCGAGTGAGAATCTCGAGGCCCACTACCCATTTCTTCTGAACGCAACAGGTGACGCTCTTGCTGGGTGTAGGAGGAAGCACGGTTACAGATTATAATATTTAGTATAAATTAATAATTTTATTAATTGTACATCATATAAGAATTTATAATAATTTTTTTTTTTTTAATGCAGCTAGAAAACACTTAAACAATTGTCTTGATGCCTTAGGGCAAGCGCTGCACATATGTTACTAACCTTGCACTATCCAGGAGGGGAGTGTAGCTTGAAGATAAGCCACGGACGTGGAGTAACAGTACCTCTACAACGCTCTACGATCATGTTAGGCCGGGATCTACGGTTTAAAGCGGATTCCAAACCACTACAAACATCCATGGCACCGCCGAGACTCGAACCCGAAACGTTGGTACCGAGAACCAGAACGTTGGCCGGCCATTCAAACCCCCGAATTCATAATATAAATGTCAGAATAATTTGAAAATAAAAATAAAATAATTAATTTTATTAATCTACACTAAATACCATTATTAATTTTCAAATATATCTATGTTTATATTATATACTTTTAAATACTTTATCATTATTAAAAGTATTAATTTATATTAAATATTATAACATAATTTTTATATATGTGTTTCAAAGCTCTACCATTAATTATAGTATTAATTTACACTGAATGTTTTTTTTTATATAATCTTCTGTGCCATAAAATTAATAACGATATTGGTATAGTAGTTAGTAATAATGATATTAATTTTTACTAAATAAAATAAAATCTCTTCAATTAATTAAATTCTTTTAACGGAGTTAAAATTTAAAAAATTTATTAAAATACCATTTTTTCATAAGAGAAAAACATGAAGTGTACATTAGAATTATATGTAACCAAAAAAATCTAAACGTGTATTATTAAGTCAGAATGATATTTTAATTCTGACTTAATAATACACTTTTAATTTTACACTTAACAATTATTGCTTAATTGCTTTTAATTTCCTTTTCTACCAAAATAAATTGTCATAAAAATTAAAAATAACAACATAGAAAAATCATGTTAAATAAATTTTATTTAAATTAAAACAATTTTCTATTTGCAATGTTTTAAAAAATGTAAAAGTTAATAATATCTTTTCCATTACGTAATCTAGTTCGTAGGTAAACAAACTTTAGTTGCATGGAAATGTATTCACGTATTGCATTACTCAGTTTTGTCGAAATAGATATTCGTTGCACTTTGCTTAACAAATATTGAGACATCAAGCTTGCGACTAACGTCACTCAAACGAATTTTTTTCCCTTTTTTGCGTAACATTTTTTCCCTACGTGAAGCAGTTCTGATAGGAATCTCAGAATAAGGATCAAATGATTAACTTGCGTTTTAGATAAGATAAGGCAAAGGTAGGTTACAAAGTTTAACAAAATTTGTAGAACTGTAACCAATTTAATCTTTACTTTAAACATAATTTGCATTTAACCAGCAGATTAAATATTAAACAAAAAAAATTAAAATTTAATGAAAGTTGTGTTTTTTTAAAATATAATTCGTTTCATTAAAATTCATAATTCGTTTCATTCATTCCTTTTTTTTTTTTTTTAAACTGAATGAATGAACTGAATTATTAATAGAAAATCAGTTACAACAAAAACAATAAAAAAGTAATTAGGTAAATAGAAAATTGTTTTAACTTGAATAAAATATATTATTTTTATTTTAATTTAATATAAAATTTATTTATTTACTTTTTTTTTTATTTTAAATAAAATAGCAACGAATTTTTTTGTTTTAACAAAAAATCCGTTGCTATATTGTTATTTTCAATTTTATGGCAATTTATTATTATGGAAAAGGAAAACTAAAAACAACAAAACTTAAATTTCAAAATGAAATTCTGACTTAATAATCGACTTTTACATTATTTTATTACGTTATAATTCTTATATACATGTTTTCGCGTTTAAATTTTAAAATTTTATCTTGAAATTTTTTTATTTTTATTTATTTTTTAAAAAAAACTGAATTTTCTATTGAAGATTTTTATAATGTAAGAATATTTATTCAATTATTCAATTTTATTACTATATCAAGATTTTAAAAAGTACTTTTATAAAATCATTTATTGTATTTTAAATATGTATTATAATGCTAAATTTTCATTATATTTATAAAAAGGGATCAGATAGCCGAGTGACTGACGCTAAATGCTGCAGGTTTTGAGTTCGAGTCCTGGCGATGCAGTGGGTGTTTGCAGTGGTTCGAATCCATTTTAAGCCGTAGGTCCCAGTCTAATATGACTGTCCGTAGGGCTGACAACCATAACTTGTAAAAAGTCGGCATCACGGAGCCAAATAAGACTTCTAACTACGAGTGTTCCAACACAACAGAATCTGATCCTTCCTTTCCTTCCTTCCATGAGACCACACGGGTTCTTGGACTTTGACTAGATGTCGCTGTTTACCAAGTGGGATAAGAAACAACATATTTATAAAATTATTTACTACAGAATCATTTATTTTATTTATTTGTTTAAAACCAAGATCGAAAAATGGAATTGTTAGATTTTACTCAAAATTTAACAAAACTTTTGATATACTGATATATGTTGTGGTCAAGGCTTTAAAAACGAGTAGATTCAGTGAGAAATGAGACAAAAGTGTATTACATTAAACGTTGGGCTATTTTACATGACGCTTATGAGTTTTCTTCTATGCTTCAAATAAAAAATGCAGCATAATCAACCTGGATGCCTGAATGAAAAGCTTAACTTCCTACATTTCTAATGGATGTAATATAGCAGTTCCTTTTATTCCTCTTTTAGTGTACTTTATAAAACGTTGAATTTGCTACAATTCCAAAGAAGAATAATCTAAATGAAGATATAATTTTCCTTAATAACGATATTTCCTTTAAAATCAATTTGTATGTGGGATGGAAATAAAATATCTATAGATAATTAAAAACAATTTGAATATTAGATCTACTTTAACTATATACTAAATTTTCAAAATAAAGCATTTGTTGCTGACTTAATGAACTTCTCATGAATAACTAGAATTTCAGTTTTTTTTTTTTTTTAATGTTTCTTGAATAATTTTTCTGCTCTTAATTTTTTTTTTGCCTAGTGATTCATGAAAGTTTCACGAATGACTGAAATATACTTTCCTTTTTTCAGTTGTTTATTCATTTTTGTAAATCATTTACTCGTTTTAAAATGAATTAATCATGCTGTATTGAGAAACGTTTTTCTTCGATTCAGTAAACCGTTTCTTTTCTTTCATAAGAACTTTTTTTCTTTACGTTGCAAAAGAAAAACAGCTAGAACAAAAATTATTTAAAAAATGATTTATTACTTTTACACGAAAATTACAAATTGTAGTACCGTTATTCCAAATCACTATTTCTTAGAAGCCTGGTTGTCTAGAATGAAGAGCGATCGGTTTAGAAAGCATTTGTCTTTCAAAATAAAGAGAACTTGTTTCGAAAACATTTGACATCTAAAATGACAAGAATTCGGTGTGAAAGCATTTAGTTCCAAAACGTAGCGAGCTCAATTCGAAAGCATTTGGCTAAATCATTTAGCTTCCAAAATGTAGGGATCTCGCTTTGAAAGCATTTAGTTTTCTTAACGAATAGAGCTTAGATTGAAAGCATTTGACATCAAAAACGAAGAGAGCTTAGTTCGAAAGCAAAAAAAAAGAAAGAGAAAATGAATAACAGTTTGAATTCCGAAACGAAGAGAGCTCAGTTTGACAGCTTATGGTTGCCAAAGTGAAGAGAGCTCAGTTTGAAAACATTTGGTGCCAAAGTGAAGAGAGCTCAGTTTGAAAACATTTGGTTGCCAAAGTGAAGAGAGTTCAGTTTGAAAACATTTGGTTGCCAAAGTGAAGAGAGCTCAGTTTGAAAACATTTGAAGAGAGCTCAGTTTGAAAACATTTGGTTGCCAAAGTGAAGAGAGCTCAGTTTGAAAACATTTGGTTGCCAAAGTGAAGAGAGCTCAGTTTGAAAACATTTGAAAACATGTGGTTGCCAAAGTGAAGAGAGCTCAGTTTGAAAACATTTGGTTGCCAAAGTGAAGAGTTCAGTTTGCATTTGGGTTGAAAACAGTTTGAAAACATTTGGTTGCCAAAGTGAAGAGAGTTCAGTTTGAAAACACCAAAGTGAAGAGAGCTCAGTTTGAAAACATTTGGTTGCCAAAGTGAAGAGAGCTCAGTTTGAAAACATGTGGTTGCCAAAGTGAAGAGAGCTCAGTTTGAAAACATTTGGTTGCCAAAGGGAAAGAGAGTTTCACCAAAGTGAAGAGAGCTCAGTTTGAAAACATTTGGTTGCCAAAGTGAAGAGAGCTCAGTTTGAAAACATTTGGTTGCCAAAGTGAAGAGAGCTCAGTTTGAAAACATTTGTTGCCAAAGTGAAAGATCAGTTTGAAAACATTTTTGCCAAAGTGAAGAGAACTCAGTTTGAAAAAAATTTGGTAAAGTCAAGAGAGCTCAATTTAAAAATTTTGGAAAGGGAGTTCAAAAATATTTAAAGCTAAACAGCTCGGTTTAAAAATTAAATTGAAATGGGCTTGGTTTAAAAAAAAATTAAAAGAAAACGAAGCCGAAATAAAAGCTCTCTCGACTCCGCTAGGTATGGACACGACAAATATGTAAACAAGAATGTCCTTTCGTTGACCTTAAGGAAGTATGTATCATATCTCCGGACACATTACAAAAGTATTTTCTATGAATTGAGTGCAGTGTCCCGTTCTATAATACAAGAAAGGGTGTAGGAAGCCTCCTTAAGTGTATCTTGGTAAACGCTGAATTTACGAAATGACATATCTAGACACAGATTTTAAGGCAAAATTTTCGTCATTTGAAAACAGTGACTGCATATATTCGTTTCAACATTTTTATTATGTATGCGGTATGCGCAAAATATTTTTATATGCGGTATGTTTAATATACCACATATAAAAATATTTTGCGGTTTCAATTACACCATTCTTAATGGAGAAAAAAAAACTTATTCTATTTTTTTTTTTTTATTTCTTTTGTTGAATATTTTAACATTGAGATTTTCTTCGAAAAGAAAACGTTAAAAAACAATTGTTAGCACTGTGTGAAGAGAGCTTTTAACAAACAGGAAACATTTGAAGGAAACCTGTTTAGGTTCACTGTTTCATTGTTAGATGCAATCGCTTTTTGACTTAACAGACATTGAAGGACCGGAATATTTAATGATCGGAATTATCATTTTAAAATGAAGCACAGAGACATCCTGACATTGCTTATTACTTTTCAAAAAATAATAAAACTTACAAAACCTTAAATAATTTACAATGAATTTATTAAAAATGCCCTTTTATGTACAATTTCAATTGTTTAAATCGGAGGGAATTTAAGAAAAAAATAAATAAAAGGTCACACTTCTAGGATATTGCAGATAGATTATCTTATCCGCAGTGAAATGTATAGATTGATAAAAGCCCACCTAATTGAGGATATCCTTTTTAGACAGCGCACGTGTTTTTCATGCTTGCAAAGTGTATTCAAATGAAATATAATAAAATGGAATCTGTTTTCATTTTGTAATCTATTAATAAAACTATTTGTGAAACTGACATATTAAGAAATATATAATGTTTAAAATAGAAAGGATACGATGTGGATTTTTTTTAATATCTAAATGAGTTTAATTGTATGTGTAATATATATTACAGGAAAGAGATATTACCTTTTTTATATATATATGGATTTTAATCTAATGAATTATTTTTATTTATTTAATTAAATACTTCTCAGGCAGTTTGATTATTCTTAGAAATGAATGATGAAATAAAAATCTAGATTTGAGATCATTATACGGTAAATCATTTAAGTCGATTTTAGGTAGCAAAATTCTAATTGATGCTAAGATGTATTAACTCATTCGAATTATTATTAATTATGGCCTTTTTATATATATTACTAAGAATTTTAATCTAAGGAATTATTTTTATTTATTCAATTAAATTCTTTTAAAACGATTTGTTTTTTTTTTTTTTCATTATTAACTTCCAAAAGCAATCTAGATTAGAGATCATTATAACAGGTGGGCTGAAAAGTTCCTAGGCTGACACATAGATGGCTCTACTAGTATTAAATCCATAGAATTTTTAGTTAGCCCTAACCTTCAAAAGACACGTATATAAATTTGCCAGCTGCTAATGATTATCTTGTAGAAAAAAATTTTCCTAATTAAAGTCACTTGATGTATGACAGATGTAATATATTTTAGATATTTAAAAAATTTTTTCGTAAAATTAGAGAAAAATAATGACTGTAAAATTTATTTGTTTTTTTTTTTTCAATTTGTTATTTTTAAATCTTTTTTATTCATAAACAAGTACAAATTACTATTTTTGTAGCAAAAATTGATAAAAGCAAAGGTAAAATATAAATTATCTTGACGGTCGAGTACATTTTTCAGTTGAAATATTATCATTACTCTTATCTAATAATTTTGATAAAATTTCTAAACTTGTTTTTACATTTTGTTACATGCGATAAGGTACAAAAATAAAAAAAACAATAATAATCAGCTAAGCTTTTTTATTGTTTAAAATTTATCATTTTTTAAATGCTTGATAAAATAATTTCAAAACAATTTCGAAATATCAACCTTATTTGTGACTCAGTACTATAATCTATCAGCAAATATGTTAGAATATGCAAATTTGATTTAGCTATTTCAGTGAATGATATTCATAACTTTTAAAATCGAGTAGAATCTATGGAGATTATGCCAAATAGCTTTGTATGGATGATTGAAATGTCTTAAAGGAGTTTCGTATGTTTTCTGTAATACGATGATACGTAAAAGTGGGAAAGCTTTTAACAGTTCGTTAGTAAGGTATTGCTGCCTTATAAGTGCATAGTATTAGAAACCGACTTTGGCCCACTAAAGTGGTGCTCATTATCAAAAAAATACATCAACAACTACAACGATATCATAAGCCAGGTGAAGAGTAAAACTATAATAACAATAATATAGTAATAATAAACCAAATGATTAGCTTAAATTAATAAATTGATATACTTTAAATCCAAGCCAAATTAATTTATAAAAGCAATTCAAATAATGATATCAAATACTTAAAGAATCCCCCTCAAGTCCAACTTTGCTGCCTCACCATGGTGAGGGGGTGTCAATGAGCTGAGTGGGTGAATACGTCGGAAGCCTGGCTCCTGGTAAGGGCACCCTAGGCGTGAAGACCATTCCATTATGCCCAGGTAAAACAATCAGGCAGGTAAAACAATCAGGCAGTTTGGCCTACAGAAGCTACAACGCATCCACCTTTATCACGGTCACCAAGTGATGACAGCCTGCTTATTTAAAACTGTCTTGATTTTATAACGAGATATTTTTTGAGCCTATTATATTCTTGGACTTTTTAGAGGTTTATAGACTTATGGATTTGGTTCTAGACTTATTCTATTGGTTTATATTATTGATTATTCTATTCTATTCTAGTTTATTATATTGGTTATTCTATTGGTTATTTGGTTTATAGATTTATTCTATTCTTGGACTTTTTTTAGAGGTTTATAGACTTATGGATTTCGTTCTAGACTTATTCTATTGGTTTATATTATTGATTATTCTATTATATTCTATTGATTTATATTATTGATTATTCCATTTTATTCTAGTTTATTATATTGGTTATTCTATTGGCTATTTGGTTTATAGACTTATTCTATTTTTGGACTTTTTAGAGGTTTATAGACTTATGGATTTGGTCTAATAGCTAGACCATATCGGGGATCAGAACAATAATAACAACTTAAAAATAACTTTCTGTCCAATGTAATAAATCACGTTACTGTTAAAAGGTTTAAAAAAATATTTGATAAAAAGTGTGTATTTTTATGTTCATATTCGTTTAATTATTTGTATTTTTATGTTCATAATTTTCCATTTTTTTGTTGCACACTACTTTCCTCTTCTATGCCTATATTAAATAGTATATATTTTAGTTTAAATACCAAGTTTATAAATGAAGTATATATCATTCATTGATTTATTTTTCGAACAAATTGTCGAGTTTTTTATGTCACTCACATATAGTTTCACAGTTTTGAATTTTATGAAAGCTGGAATGAAATCCTTAACTATATTTTATCAAAAGTTTCACTTATTTTTGTAAGAAATAAAAAAAAGGCAATTCATTAGAAATAAGGTAAAAAAAAATTTCAAATCATGAATAACTTTTTTTGTTCTAATGCAGCTGGCAAACACTTAGACAATTGTCTTGGATGTCTTAAGGCAGGCGCTGCACTGACGTTACTCACTTAGCACTAACCAGGAAGTGCGTGTAGCTTGAAGATAAACTACAGGCACGGAGTAACAATACCTCCGCAAAGCTCTACGACCATGTTTGACCGGCATCTACGGTTAAAAGGGGATTCCGAACCACTACAAACTTCCATGGTACATGCCGGGATTCGAACCCGAAACCTGTGGTACCCAGCGCCAGAGCGCCAGCCACTCGGCCATTCAGGCCCATGTCATGAATAAAATATTACACTAAATAATTTATTCAATAAAATCAAATATAATAATAATAATAATTATAAAAAATGAAATAAATTAACTATTTACCACAATAGAGTTTTTACGTACATAATGTTAGATTACATTAAGTGCTAAAAGAAGATGTATTAAAAGGCTATTTTGCTTAATTTCCATAAAGTTGTAAAAGAGGGTTAAAGTAATAAACAACGCGTAAAGCATAATTGCTCGCTCTTTACCTGGTTTATTGCAGGGCAAACAGACCTTTAGAAGGCATCGCATGCGGGGAAAAGTGATTTAAAATGAAAGATTTCGCAAAACCTCGTAAAAGCACGAAATACTATCCCAACTTTGCACAGAGATAAACGTCCCAATGGCTCTCTTTAACTTATCCCAGCAGTTTTGTTATGTTTCGTTCCTATCTTTTCATAAATGTGTTGCAATGTTGCTATTAAATATAATTTGTAAAATACTGAACATTATCTTCTTTCCATATAACATTTAAAATAAATCCACAGAAATAAAATAAATTAGTTCATCTTTATTGAAATTTCTTATTTTAAATCTAAATTTTTAAATGAAATTTAAAATAACATATTGATTCATAAGATTTAAGAATTATGATTAACATCTAAAAAAAAAAAAATTAAATTAAGGATTTTTTTTTCTAACGCAGCAGACAAACACTTAGACAGTCGCCTTTTAGCTGCACCGACGTTACTCGCTTAGCACTACCCAGGAGGTGCATGTAGCTTGAAGATAAACTACTAACACACAATACCCCGCAACGCTCTACGATCCTGTTAGACCGGGACCTGCAGTTTAAAGTGGATTCCGAACCCCTACAAACATCCATGGCACCACCGGGACTCGAACCCGAAACCTGTGGTACCGAGCGCCAGAGCACTAGCCACTCGTACATACAGGCCCAAATTAAGGACTCTATTCAATGATTTATACAATTTAAAAATGACTTGTAACGTCTCGGCCTATAACGGCTTCAAGAAGTGGGCCACTTTCAAGTTCATGGGAATACTTTAACTTTTATTTACAAGTTTTTTATACATATATATATATATAACTCCATTTACAAAAAATGAAAATTAAAGATAATATGATTCACAAGTGTGGTTCACTCCAAGGACGGAGATCTTCAGAGCTCTCGAGTCTATGACAAATCTAATTTCCTGGTCTGCGGCAGACCTTAATTATCGCATGGCGTGATACACGAAACCGCAAGGGGTTCACTTTGAAAACAGTTGGAAATTCTGGGCTGTTCTATCATTTAAGAGAAAAAACAAACGAACACAAACAACACTTCTGATTGACTCGTCGCAGAACCTTCACCAAAAAAAAAAAAAATCTCTTTTTAAGACAATCAGTCAACAGGGGGAGGGGTTAGCTTTCCTCACTTCTCATTGGAGTACACATTTTGAGCTCGTGGTTCTATCACCAGTCATGGTGAACAACTTATGTTCAGCCATGTTCATGCTGTGCATGCGTATAAGCGTATGCATAATCATATGTTTATGTTCAATCTGTGCATAAGCGTATGTTTATGTTCAATCTGTAAATGTCAACCTGTGAAGATCGCACAAACAATAGCTAATTCAATTCTTCTATTAGCTCACACTCTTCCTATATATATCGTGTTCAAATTTTCAACCGTTCATAAAATACTTTTTATTCACCCACTCAAGTTCAAATACATTTTTTTTAACTTGCAATGGATGACACTGGATGTTAATACAGATTTTCAAATATCAATTCATTCATTAAATTTAATTAATTAATTTTAGTTTTTTTAGATGTAAGTTGCATGTATCTATCAATAGATGGCGCCAGATAAACTTTAAAAATGAATTTATAAAGGACTTTCTGCAATATAGTGAAAAAAAAAGTAGTAATTGACTTTAAAATTTTTTTTTTATATTACTTGTTTTATTAGGCTCATTATAGATGGCACTGAATATCTGCTATCAGATTTGAGCGACAGGTTCTTCTCATTAGTACAAAACACTAATTGAATGTAATATAACTACCCACAATAAAGCTCGTCTGCTATCAAATTTGAGTGATGTATTTATTATATATTTACTAAATAAAAAGCATTAATCTCTCCTGGGAATGAAATATTGAAACTCTTCTCTTGAGAAAAAATGCTACACTATTTATAAAACTTATACTGCTTACCTTACTTTACTATACCTTACCTTACTTTACTTTACTATACTTACCTTACTTTTATTTTACTTTACTTTACCTTACTTTACTTATATCACTTAACTAATTTTAATGTTGAAATTATTAAAATCTAAAAGCAAATTACTTACATTTGATACGTTTTGATACATTTGATTCAATTTGATACATTTGATTCAATTTGATACATTTGATTCAATTTGATACATTTTGATACACTTTGAACATTTATGCAGTTGGATGTGTTGTTAATAAAATGTTATTTTAAAATGATTCACTGCTAAAATTTATATTGTTGTTTGAAGATAAGAAATGTGAATAATGTACATAATATCCTTGACTTCATTTTTTTGAACAAAATACAAAGATAGATTAAATATTAGAAATTTTAATTTGAAATGGCATCTTTCTTTTTAATAATCTATGTAAATTAAAATTTGTAAAACAAAGCTCAACAGACTAAAATTGTTTGTAAATTTCATTTCAATGTATATTTTCAAATTATTTATGAATAACCAATTCCAGAAAGTAAAATGCAACTCCATAAAAGTTAATTTAGATGTAAACATTTGTTATAGCTTAAATAGTCCCATTTATCTATTTCAAAACGTTCGTGAAAAGAATAGAAATGAGAAATTTCAACAATCAGCATAATTTAACCATGGTTGTAGTAATTTAAAATAAATAATAAAATTTAAATTTACGTAGAGATAAAGTCCCAGTTTCTCTTTAAATTTTTTCTAGTAGTTTCATTATCCGTTTATTTGTTTTATCCCATCTTGATAAATTTGTTGTAATGTTAGCCAAAAATAGAATTTTATAAAATTATTTTCTTTCTATATAACTTTTAAAATAAATCCTCAAAAATAAAACAAACTGCTTCATCTTTACTGAAATTTTCCTGTTTAAAATATAAATTTTTAAACTAAATTTAAAATAAATTAATTAATAATAATAATAACAGTAAGTCCTTTGGACTTACTGTTTAAAAAAATTTATATAAGTTTAAAAAAAATTTATATTTGAAAATATTAAATAATTACTGATATAATAAATAAATGAATTTATATAATGATTTACATAATTTAAAAAGACTTGAATCGCTACTTATAAAACTTCCACTACTTACCTTAAACTAGTTAGCCCGACTTGTAGCTCAGTGGTAACTTGCACCGCTGGTGAGCCGGGCGAGGTTTAAAGCTGCTGGCATCATTGTTGTATACACTGTTTCAAAAAAACGAAGAGACACGATGGTGTGTGATGTTCGGCCTATTGCCTTGTTAGTCGGAAAACTACTGATACTACAACTACACCACACCATCTCACTCTGCCTAATTTACAGTTTGGGAATGATGTGGGTGAGAAGTCTGATTGGGCTTCTGATATTCTACAGTCATATGACACCGGAAACTGCAGTTTAAAGTGGATTCCGAACCTCTACAAACATTCATGGTACAGCCGGGACTTGAACCTGAAGCCTGTGCCACTGAACGGCAGCAGAGCAGTAGACACCATTCAGGCTCCCATTAGTTGGACTACCTAGGGGGATTTTCCGGAGTTTTCTCTCATACGACACGTTAATGCTAGATAGTTCCCACTAAAATTCCTCCCAGAAGGCACCACCCTCCTTTTTCAGCGAATGCAGGGTAATTTGCCATAAAAATCGTCCCGCAAGGCCTTCTACTTTTAGCGACTTGAATCAAGTCAGACTTCCACGGGTGCTTCATCACAAGAGAAGCTGTCCCCTTTGTATCCAGCCATGAGTAGACTACTCATGTGGCGTCCGTCCCATACTGCAGGACACTGAGGTTCAGTGACAACGACATAAAAGTTAAAACTATTTAAATCTGAGTTAATCTGAGTTAATTATTAAAACCTGAGTTAACCTAAGTTAATTATTAAAATCTGAGTTTTTTAATTCTTATTCTTATTCAATTATTTTATAAATATATTTATTCATATATAAATTATTGAGAATAAATATAAGGTTCTTTTAATATCACCAAGTAAAAAAGGGATATATTTATAAAATTAACAATTACTTGTCTTTATTTTTATTGAAATAGCACATTATTTGAATAATATAAGGTTCTTTTAATATCACCAAGTAAAAAAAGGGATATATTTATAAAATTAACAATTACTTGTCTTTATTTTTATTGAAATAGCACATTTTAAATTTTTTTATAATGATCCTTTTGGGTAGGCCAATAAATATTTTTGTTCAATATCCTGGCCAGATAAAAAAAAAGCCTTAGGGACAATTTGAAAGTTTTCCATTACAAGTACAGAGTTAACTTCAAGAAAAAAAAATATCCTTGGAAACTATGTTGCCAAAAAGAAATAGGGAAAAAAAAAAGAAAAAAAAAATCCCCTCTATACTATAAAACTATGAAGAAAAGAAATACATGGGGCCTCGAAAAACTTGATAATAAATAGGGAAAAAAAGAGGCCGGCCATATCAATTTGTCGTGGATGATTGCATGCTTACGTAGCTGCAAAAACGATACTCCAAAAGGTATTACGATATGTAGTAGCAAAGTGACATGGGAAAAAATGTCTGAGGCGATATAAAGCAAGAGTAGCAAAAAAAGGAAAAAAGTATGCTTTTTGTTACGCTTGTTCAGACCTACTAGACCTTTAAGAAATATTTTCACAACTTAAGTACTTTGGTGGGATGTAGAGATCTTTGGTGTTGTTGGCGAGGGCGAAAAAAGTCAATTTTTGATAAGAATTCTTTTTAAGGAAAAGTTAGAGAGGAAGTTAAAAAATTGAAAAAGATTTTTGTAAATGCTGAAATGTATAATAATTCAAGTAGCAATCATGTAAATTTGAGGTTTTTGCTAAGTTATGTAATTCTTTGTGAAATGTAGAATTTTTCTCATATTTGTTAGTAACTAGAAGAAATTGTTGTAAGCATTTTAATCAACAGTTTTAACATTCAAAAATTGTGAGCATAGGCATTTAATAATTGTAAGTATTTAACAATTTAATTGAACAACTATAAGTTCTTTAACAATTTAATTGAACAATTGTAAGCATTTAACAATTTTAATAAATAATTGTAAGCATTTAATAATTTCATTGAACAATTGTGAGGATAGGCATTTAACAATTGCAAGAATAAGCATTTAAAAATTGTAAAGCATTTTAACCTTTAAACATTTTTAACCTCAAATATTTATTGGAGATCCAACGAGACCTATAAAAATATTTTCACAACTTAAGTGCTTTGGTGGGACGTAGGGATCTTTGGTGTTGTTGGTGGGGGGAAAAGTCAATTTTTTTGATAAGAATTCTTTTTTAAGGGAAAGTTAGAGAGGATGATATTAAAAAATTGAAAAAAGATTTTTTGTCAATGCTGAAGCATATAGCGCTGTAAATAGTAAGTCATATTTATAAAATTTGAGGTTTGCTAAGTTATGTAATTATTTGTGAATTATAGAATTTTTTTCTCATATTTGATAGTAACTAGAAGAAACTGTATCAATTGTAAGTATTTTTAATCGATAGTTGTAAGTTTTTAACAATTGTAGGCAAAAATATTTTTACAACTTAAAATACTTTTGATGTGACGTAGGGATCTTTTAAGGGGAAAGGTCAATCTTTTTTTCCATAATGACTTTTTATCAAAAAATAAATAAACAAAAATAAAATAAAATAAATAAATATTAAAATAAAATAAATAGATAAAGAAAAATAAATAAAATAAAATAAATAACTAATAAAATAAATAAATAATGAAATACAAAATTGGGAAATGACGAAGTTAAAAGGGTGGAAACAATTTTTACAATATTTGATGCATACAATATAGCATTATTGAACTTTTTCTAAAATATAGAAATGTTCATTATCTGAATCTATATATATAATGCAGGGTTTTAACTTTTTAATAAATAAAAGCTTTGTTGTAAGGTTTTTAAAATCTTATATATCATTATTGCATATCTTTTATTTTTTTTTCTACTTTTAGAGAAAAATGTGACAAAAGATGTTTGATTTTAAACAAGAGATTATTTTTAATAATATGAACTTGAACAATGTTTGTTGGAGCCAAAACATGAAGGGATAATTAACATTTGTTCACAATAACTAATAATTCTGGTTTATTCTTCATAAATTAGTTCAGACAAATTCAACTGTCGCTTCTTACATAAGTTTATTGATTTCAGTCTGTAAATTGTCAAATACTCTTTTGATCACTCTGCTACTAAAGACAATTCTTTCAGTAACATTATGTTTGTCAATAACATTCAATAATTAAATTTCTGAATCTACATAATACATACCAATTAACTTCTAGTAAATAAAAACATTATATTCTTTTTAAATAATGCAAATTAAATACATAAATAAGACGTAACGGGCATATAATTATAAATACAAAATAATGCATAATATACAAATAATACAGAATTGCATAAATACATAATTACATAATTAAGTACATATATACATAATATACACAATACATAATTAAGTACATAAGTATAAATACAAAAATAATACATACATAATTGCATATCCCTTACTTTCCTTTAGTTTTAATTTTTTCTATTACATTTTTTTTTTGTCATGTTATTGTCTCATTTATTCTTATTTGGATATTCATTGACTTCATTTTCAAATATATGTCATTTATCATAAATGAATCATTTAATTCATGTAATTTTTTTTAAATATCAAGCATTGAGTTAGTTATTATAAATTTCTTTCTATCTAAATTTATATATTTTTTATTAAAAGAACCAATTTATAGCAAAAATAATCTATTTAATATAAATAAATAAATATTTTAATTGTTTCTTTTGTTTTATCTTCTAAAAAATCTGAAAACAAATACAAATTAATTTCAGATTAACAAATTAAGTAGAAAATACCATTTGTATAAAATTTGTCATTTATTATAAAATGAATCATTTAATTCATGTAAATTTTTTAAATATCAAGAATTGAGCTTGTTAATATAAATAATTTCTTTTGTCTAACTTTATATATTTTTTATTAAAAAAACTATTTAATAGCAAAATAACCTATTTAATATCAATGAATAGATATTTTTACTGTTTCTTTGTTTAAAAACAAAATGTAACTTCGTAAAAAAAAATTGAAATAATTACTTAAATTTTAGGCAAATTAAATGGAAAAATACCATTTGTTTGAAAATCAGGTGAAATTTCTCTATTTTTTGGTCAATTTTTTTTACAGATGATTGTATATTAATAATGAACTCTTCATAAATAATTTATGCATTTTAAATACACATAAAAAATAAATAAATAAATAAAAATAAGATAAATTAATTAATTGAAAAATACAAAATAAGTAAAAATATAATAAAATAAATATAGAAATAAATAAAATAAAATAAATAAAAATATAAAATAAATATATAAATAAATAAAATAAAATAAATAAAAATATAAAATAAATAATTAATAAAATTAAAAAAATTAATGAGAGAACACAGTCAAAAAATGTGGAAATTTTTTTACGAATGTATGTATGTAGTTAACTTTTACACAAATGTATTATTTAATATGTATTATTGATCACACAAATCCTCAAAAAATAAAGCTAATAAGGATAATTGGTTAACTTTCTGAATAAGTATGAGCACTACAGAAGATTCTTCCCTTTTTGGATGCTGAAAGATCTTGATGCCATTTTTAATTTACTAGTTAAGCAACAATACATTTTCTGTTCGCGAATTAGGGTTAAATTTTGCTCTTTATTCGTTTTAAAAGGGTGTTTCCTGAAATATTCCTGTCCACTCAAAATAGTTTTGTGAAGGTTGAAAGTGATTTATTATCTTTTCCTGTTTAGTCTACCTTTGTCAATAAAACGCAGAATACTGGTATTTTATGAGTGCAGTACTTGACTTGTTAAAAGAAATTGAAAATGTAATCAGACTAGAATCAGATGTCTCGTTTATCTTTAAAAAATAAATTTTGCTTAAATAGTTATTGCAGCACGTTATTTTTCTTAGACTTGAAAATCAGGTTGGGTTTGAGGATAATTTAATCAAATATCTACAACTATACTGTAATAGAAATATAGCTTTTATTTTATAATTTTTTGGTTTTTAAAATTTTACTTTACTGTCACAATATTATTTGCCATTTATTCTGCTGAATTATTTTTTTTTTTAATTTAAATAATATGGTTGTGAAGAAATTGTTCGAATAAAATTCTATTCTATAAACATCATTAATGGTGAAAAGCTCATTACAAATATTGAATAAAGTATTTATTTTTTTTACTTCTTAATGTTTATTTGCTTTTATCATTTATTCTTCTGTATCTTTTGCTTATTTAATTTAAATAATATATTTGTGAAGAAATTGATCGAATAAAATTATGTTTCTATAAATATCATTAATGGTGAAAAGTTCATTACAATTATTGAATAAAGCATTGTATTTTTAATATTTAATGTTTGTTTGCTTTTAATCAATATTTGCAAAAATATTTTTCATTCTTTAATGAATATTTTTGTGGCTTATTATTATTGCTAATAAATTTAAACATACATATAATAAAGAAATAGAAAATTTAAAAAATGTTAATTATATAAATGTGTGTAAGTTTTTGTAAACGTCAATTAATGAAAATTAAAAATGTAAATCAAACAAACTAAAGATAAAAATGAAACAACCATTAGTTAAAGGAATAAATAGTTGTTATAATTAAATATAGATGGCAGCACCACTTGGGTAAATTTTTTACATTCATATGAAATAAGTGTTAATCACGATGGACATTAAATGCATACACGAAAAGAAGATTTAAATAAAATATTATTTTAATATATTTAATTTTATATTTATGTGATTGTCTTAAATTTATCAGTAAAATATGGATTACTATAAAAATATATTTAGTTCTTTCAGGAAGCAATTTATTATTCAATATATTTTACTTGCCTAGGAAATAAAAATTCACGATTTTATGAACTTTATTTAAAATTAGATAACAGCAGAAACTAGAATGCAGAAACTAGTGCCCACGAGATTCTTTCTTTTATTTCTACATTTTTTAATCTCTCAATTTAATTCGAATTAAATTAAATCCTATCTTAATTTGTATGCAAACACTTATTAATTTTAAATTTTTATAGCTTAATTTTTAAAATTTTTATATTTTCACTTTTTATGGTTTATTAATTTTAAATTTCATAGTTTAAATTTTACTGAGTAAGAAGCTTGCTCTTAATTAATCCTTTTAAATATCTTTAATGTAAATTCCTTTTGGAAGAAATTTAAAATTTTTTAAAATCTTAATAATTGTGTAACTGGAGTTACGAGGATATTTTTTCTCGGGAACTCTGTAAAAAATAATACCTTTATCTTTGTAGTTTTAAAAATTTAATCTAGATTTAAAAAATGTATAAGGTAATAAGAATATTAACATCCATTTTTTAAATTAAGATAATTAGAAGAATTAAAATTTCAATAAAAGCTTATTTTACTATAACCTACTTATGTAAATTGTTGTAAATGCCATTTAATGAAAATAAAATTGTAAATCGAATGAAATAAAGATAAAATAAAAAAATCATTAGTTAAAAGTAATAAAATAAGTATTTGATATAATATTATCAATAAAAAAATCATTCATTTTATATTTAATCGTGATATAAATTTTAAACATTATCGAATATTTTATTTTATTCTTTCTGGATTTTTTTTTTTTTGTGTAAAATTATTGTATAAAACAATAACACTTAAAAATGTATTTTTATAAACTAGGAAAATGTGTCAGTTAAAAAAAAATAATAAATTGCAAATTTCAAAATATATTACAACACGTTATATATTAGAAGCGAACTAAAATAATTTTAAATTACTTTTTATTCAAGTTCCTACTATTAGCTCACACTCTCCTATATATATCTTGTTCAAATTTTTAATCGTTCATAAAATACTTTTATTCATCCACTCAAGTTTAAATACCATTTTTAAACTTGCAATGGATGACACTTGATGTTAATACAGTTTTTTTTTTTTTTTTTCAAATATTAATTCAGTAATTAAATTTAGTTAATAAATTTTTTTTTTTTTTTTTAAGTTGCATGTATCTAATAGTAGATGGCGCCAGACGTAAGAGGAAAATTTCAACTTTTTTTGTAAAGGAATTTCTGCAATATCGTGAAAAAAGTAGTCCGAATTGACTTAATTTTTTTTTTTATTGTTTCATGTTTCTGCTTAGAACATATTGTTGAATAAAATGTCAAAATAATTGTTTGGTTTTTCTTTCAAAAAAAAAAATAAATAAATAAATAAATAAATAAATAATAATAATAATAATAATAATAATCTGTAATAAGTAAAGGCAATTGTTTAAAATTTAAGAAATAAATGACAAAATTTATTTTTATTTATTTCCTTTTATAGAAATTTTGATATTTACTATAAAACCTCATTTATGCATCGTCCGTTTCTTAAGTTATACTCAAATTTTTTATAGCTGTGGTCAAATGTTGAGTTAAATTCATTTATATGTTTGTGTGTTATAGGCATTTTTCAATTATAATTATTAGAAATTTTCACTTAAGTTTTCTTTTAAATTTCACCCCAAAGAATGACAGTTCTGATTACTCCCACACATCTCCACATAGTTTAATTACTCCCACTCATTTTTCAATACCGTTTACTCCCACACATGGTAAGAATAATCGTGATTTATCGATATTTAATGTGCTCTTTTAGGAAAAGGTCGCATAACTATTTATTTATTTACTATAGTAGTCTCATGTAAAATATTCTAATCTCACTATATTTCAACTATATATAAGTAAAAAAAATAAATAAATAAAAGCCTTTCACATTTTGTTGTATAATCAATTTACGAAAATTGAAATGATATTTTAATATATAATTTGATCATTGAAATTTCCTTCTGAAGATATGTGATTATCAATTTAATTATAACATATAAATAAACAAATTGTTATAAATAAATATCAAGAATTTTATTATGTATTGAATTACATTAAATATTTTGAATTGTAAAAATACTTATTATAAATTTATTACAAAAGTTATAGTTTTTGAATGATTTAAATTTTTCTAAAAATACGGATCATTTCAAGAGGCGTAGGTCGAAATTCCGATTAAATTTATTTTGAAATAAATATTTTATTCGCCTGTAACTTTTATTTTTGCATTTGTTAAAAGGTCATAATATATTAAAATAAGATTTGAATGGAAAAAAATGAAAAACCTTTCATCTATATAATTAGATTTTTTTTATAAAATTTAAAATTTAATTTAACTTTTCTTTTTAGATATTCCTACTAAATATTTCATTACAATATTTTTCTTCTTCATTGGCGTAAGAGCCTCATGAGAGACTGACAGGATATGTTTTTTTTTTATGGGGTAGGGTTTTCCAGCCCTACGGCCAACGCTTCTACTGTCATATTAGACCAGGATTCACCGTTTAAAAGTGGATTCAGAACCGCTACAAATATCCATGGCACTGCCGAGACTCGAAACCGTAAAACATGTGGTATGAAAACTAGACTGCTAGTCACACGGCCATTATAATATTCAAAATTAAAATAATCACAATTATAATATTCACAAATATTAATAAATACTACCGATTTTTTAACTGAAATAAATATTAATATGGTTAACGAATAATAATTTTGAAAAATTATTATTATTATTATTTTAAAATTTTAATTGAGCTAATTTTAATCTTCCTTGTAAGGACTTAACAGGCCACAGGTATTGATTGGTTTAGTATGTCACTACTACGGTTATCTTGTGCACATGAGGGCTAAACAGACCGTTACCTACAGTTTAAAGTGGATTCCGAACCACTAACAAACATCCATGCCACAGCAAGGCCGCAGGTATTGAATCCCCTAGTTTTATCATAAAAACATTACATTAAATTTGATATGTCATTCAGTTAATTTTTATATTAGAATATATAAATTTCAGGGTTTATCGATTAATTCAATCTTAAAATATACAGAATATTATTATTATTATTAGTTGAAATTAATGAAAAATAACATTAACTAATTAATTCCTTTCTGCAAAAAAAAAAAAGCCATATTTTCATGACCTCAGACGTTTATAAAACGAATAGTCTGTTACAAGAATTTTTGTTTAGTCTATAACCAAAAAAATCTTTTCTAATTTGTTAAGTAATATTTGATTTTTATTATAGTCATACAAATTCATAAGTAAGTTTTTTAAGAGTTATCCATGATTTTTAATATTTTTCTGTAAAATCTAGAACCCATCAGACCCTAAATTATTTCAAGTTTGAAGTTCATGATTGCTAAAGCTCATGCTCATAACTAAAGGACTTTCGTAATTTTTTATTTGTTATTTTTCTGTGATACTTAATTTTTTATCAGTGAATACTTAATTTCTTATCATAGTAATAACACCAGGAAAATTTTAGCCAAGGCAAAACCAAAAAGGCCTTCACCTTAAAAAAAAAAAAAATTTTTTAATTTATATATAACATATGTACTTCGGTCACTGAACTCCTCCTAAACGGTTGGACTGCTTGATAAATTGACATACCAAGATCACTAACACTTTAATGAACATTGTAAACTGGTAGTACTTATCTACCTAAGATCAGTATCAAACAGTTTTATCAAACAATTTTATTATTTTTAACAGTCATCTTTTATCAGTATCAGTATCATATATCGTTGTAACCTTTAATGGGTGTAAATATTTTGAAATTACAGTTGTTTTGAATTATCCTATATTTGTATGGTTTAGAAACATAAATTAATTTAATCCAAGAAATGAAATGTAAACTGGTAGTATATTCCCCCATCAAAAACACCAACTTTTAAAATTCTTCCTAAAATGCCTAAATGCACACTGCAAATCACGGCCAAAAACAATCAATTTCGCATGGTATCGTTGAATACCTCTGATTATTTTCACATTACATTTTCTTCCACATTAGTATCTAGACATAATCTTTGATTTTATGCCCTAATTTTTAACACGAAGGGTTCTATTAAATTCTATAAGACAAGGAGATGAATTTAGTTTCAAGGAAAAGTAAGGAGATAAATTTCAGCCATCTAAGATCTAAGTTATTTTTTCCACATTAGTATCTAGACATTTTTCCGATTTTATGCCCCTAATTTTTAACATGAAGGGTTCTGTTAAATTAATAAGATAAAAGAGATAAATGTAGTTTCATGGATAAAAAATTCAAGGATAAGATAAGGAGATAAATTTCAGTCATCAAGATCTAAGTTACTTTTTCCACATTAGTATCTAGGTATAATCTTTGATTTTATGCCTAATTTCCAACATGAAGGGTACTATTAAATTCTATAAGATAAGGTGATATATGTAATTTCAAGGATAAGATAAAGGAGATAAATATAATATATTAATGGACATACATACTTAAATTATTGTACAGTTATTTTTAATTTATCTTATCTACATTTGTATGGCTTAGAAATATAGATTTATGTAATTCAGGAATTGAAATGTCCACATAATAACATTTAAAGAAAACTGGTAGCAAAGATATTAAAATCACCACCTTTGACATGTATATGCCCCCATCAAAAACATTACATTTTAAGGCTATTCTCTCCCTAAAAGGCCTAAATGCCCACTGCAAATCATGGCCGAAACAATACTTCAAGTTCGCATGGTATCGCCGAATACCTCCTGAGGCCCATTTGAGTTAAAGTGTTGCGTAATGAAGCGAACAAGCAACAAATGCATATCTCAGCGGTCGCCCCGGCTCGAATCCAGAGGTGGGGTGGGCGCTGCAAGTTACCTAATGTCCACCATAAATTACACCGCAAGGCTTTATCAGAATACACAAGAGTGCCTTTCCGTGCGACGGTTCCACCTATAAATTAACCGCCGGTATTAACGCGGCCAACTGTTAGAAGCTAAGTATGATCTATGTCCCAACTTGTAATTAGGTACCTATAATTCACGTCCTTTACACAATTCCGGGGAACAAACCATGTTTCCTGCAGAGAGGGGGGTTAGTTTTCTGGAAAGGCTGCACTCGCTGGGGGGTTAATTGGTGGCGCGCGCTTTGTTTAATGAATTATTAAATGCCTTGTCGCCGGAGATGAAAGTGGATGAGGATGAAAAGATCCTTTGATGCCCCTCTGGTGTGGTCGGGGTTGAAGGTAATAAGAGTGGATGGACTCGAGCCAGAAAAGGTTTTATTCCAAGAGGAACATACTATAGATGGGAAGGTTAAGTTTATATGCTACCATTTCACTTGGGGTATTCAAAGTGTGTAAAAAGTTTTGTTTTTTGTTTTGTTACACATTTTACTGATTTCGTCATTAATAATTGGTGGTATAATCATAAATTTACTATTTAATAATTGTGTGAAATTAATAAGCTGTGAAAGTTTTATTCCAAAGTAGGAATAAAAACTTTGAAAATAGGGATATATTAACCATTTCGCATTGGTCATGCAAGTGAATGTAAAAGTTTTGTTAAAATTAGAATGCATATTTTATAATTTCGTCAATACTAATTGATAGTACAATCATAAATTTTATTTAATAACTGTAGAAAAATTAATAAGCCGAAATTTTTCAAAAGTAAGAATACAAACTTTTAAAAACTTATTTTGATATACTTACCATTTCACAATCAATCATTTAAAGTAAATATGAAAGTTTTGTTGAAATTAAAGAAACAAAAGCATGTTACTAATTTCGTCACCACTAATTGGTAGTACAATCATAAATTTACAATTTAATAAACAATGTAAAATTAATAAGCTGTGATTTTCAGGAAAGGAATAAAGCTTTGAAAATTAGGATATGTTAACCATTTCGCATTCGTCATACAAAAATTGAATGCGAAAGTTTTATTAATAATTAAAAGCATATTTTATAATTTCAAACGACTAATTGGTAGTACAATCATAAATTTACTATTTAATAATAATATAATATTTGCCAAAAGAAAGAATGGGATAGCTTTACCGTTTCGCATAGTTAATTCAAAGTAGTTTGTTAAAAATCAAATGCAATCATTAATAACGTTATGAATAAAAATTGGTACACAATATTGTGTTTACTATTTATAAATTGAATTCAATCAAATCAAGCTAAGTTTTACTAAAGAAGTATATTATTACTAAATCAAAGTAATATTTTAGAAAGTTAGGATATGCTAACCACTTCACATCTGTGATTCGAAATGAATATAACAGTTTTGTTAAAAATTAAATGTAATTCTCATTACAACTGATTGAGAGCAAAACAATAATATTTTTTTAAAATTTTTAGACAAATTACGTTAAATTAATAAGCTAATATTTTTTTTACAATGAAGAAAATTTTAAATGAGAATATGCTAACCATTTCAACTCCATCATTCCAAAAAAATGAATATAACAGCTTTGTTAAATGAAATGAGTAATTCTTTATTTTTATTGACTAGCATCATAATAATTTTTTTAATATTTAATAATTAGGTCAATTAATAAGCTAATATTTTTATAACAATGGAGTAAATGTTTGAAAAATTTAGGACCATTAAAAATATTATATATTCCACTATTTTATAAATAAAGTTGTTCAAGATGAATTAATCTCAATAACTAATTTGTAAAGTAAGAATGAATCAAAAAATTCTGGAAATAACTGAAAATTAATTTAAATTTTCTTAACATTCAGCAATAGTTTTTCATAAATAACTGTGAATAGTATATCAAATGAATAAAATAAAATAGAAAATTTATAATTATAACTACTAATACAACATTGGTGAAAGATCAAATTTTTTTGTGCATTTGAAATTTGTTTTGGTAGCAAAACTTTACAAGCATGAAAAAAAAAAAAAAAAAATTAAGTTTTGAAGTTTTGAATTTTTCATGAACAGAATTTTCAATCTATTTATATATTTTTGAACAAAATATTGATTACAGAATCATTTTCATTTATAGACCTCATTTTTTTACATCAAATGTTATGTTGCTAGAATAAATATGTTTTTAATTTTTTTTTTTATTTATATATAAATTTAAATTCTAACGTTTGTTTGAAAAATAATCTCAATAACTTGAAAAATTAATTTTTTGAATTTTAATTTTTTAATAATAAATAATTAGGGAATTAAAATCTTATATGCAGTAATTAAATAATAATAAAAAAATAACAAGTTAAAATATATTTCATTTTTTATTCATTCCACTACATTGTAGCAAAACTTTAAAAAATCAATATTTCGATTTGACAACAAATTATTATTTTTACATTTATAAATGATTTTTAAAGTTTTTAAAAATAAAAAAATAAAAGTTCTTTCAAACAATTGTTTTTATATTTGGATTTATGTAATCTAAGAGGCTTAAATGAATATAGATGAGAAATTTTTAAATAAACCAATTTAGATATCGATAGATTGAATATAGAAATATAGTTAGAAATATTTTTAAAAGTTATATTTAGAAAAGCAATATACATGAAA
>BPLR01019422.1:0-41691 GCA_021605095.1 Caerostris extrusa
AGCCGAAAGAGATATAAAATGGTCTTCTGCAGGTGTTGTAGCTCGTACGTCGACCTGAAACATGTCTTCTGGACACAGAAGCTTCGGTTTGATATTGATTCCAGAGACGGTGGACCACACTGCGAGGCACATTGAGACGCACTAGCAGCAGCAACCTGGGACAACCCCATTTCCATCCATCCGAAACCGACCGCTACCTTAGCGAATCGAGGCAAACGGCTTCTCTCAGACATTGCGGGACCCCCACTGCCTATTGTCAACGAATCTGCCAACAAAAGTTGTAAATCAACAAAAGTTACACGCGTAATTACGAAAGCCTGATATCTGCATATTTTTCTCTCACTCATATATACCCGTTCTTTTCTATAAAAAAAATTTGGTAGCTATCGTTTGTGCATAATTTTTGCATAAAGTTCGTTTTATCATGTATATAAACTATAAATTTTATTGCGAGCTTTGAAAAACATGTTGTTCCTTAACTTTTTGGAGGGCAGTATATGATGCAAAACGCGCATATTAAATCTATCAGACAAATAGGATAAAACAATTTTCAGCTTCCTCATAACAATGCTTTCCAAATTCTTGAAAGTGAGAATACCTTAGATCGACCTTTCACAGACGCCCTAGTTATACGGAATCATGGGAATCCAAGGAAAACCATTTGAATAAGTTTCATTAAAAAAGCATGCTGGAAATTTGTTTTTTAAATAAGATCGGGGAAAGTAAATGCAATTAATAAGTTTCACACACCAATGCTAGAATAGTACTAGAAATAGTTACTTGATAAATTAGAAAAAAGCGATGAAAACATTTCTCTCCAAGTGCTTTTATTGTTGTTTGAAAAAATGTTCGTCGAAAAATGATGATCGAAATTATAGGTAGATTTTCGTATATGATTCAATAAAGCAAATATTTCAATTTCACTATTACAAAATAACACTCAATATTCATTTTTATGACTCAGAGAAAAAAGAGCATTTTTCTATTTCATTTTTTGGGAAAAAGAGCATTTTTGCCTAGATTAAGATACATTTTGGATATTACGTTATTAATTTACACGTGACGACGGTCACATATTTTGAAGAATACGTGATAGAGTCAAATACAAACAAAATTCTTATAATCTAATAGGAACCAAAATAAATACGAATTCAGCAACGAATTCGACGATTGAATGGAAAAGGCATTTTCTATTCCAAATTATTTACAAGGGCCACAAAAATATTCGTCAAACTTTCAAGTCTTATAAATGAAACTAGTTTAAAAATACTTTATAAAGTTACAAATA
Organism: Caerostris extrusa; assembly: GCA_021605095.1. Taxonomy (NCBI): domain Eukaryota; kingdom Metazoa; phylum Arthropoda; class Arachnida; order Araneae; family Araneidae; genus Caerostris; species Caerostris extrusa. The sequence continues at coordinate 1,289 of BPLR01019422.1, forward strand.
AATTCTTTATTTGATATTTTAGAGTTAAAATACAATGTTATACGTAAAAATTAAATTAAAAAATTGAAAATGTATATTTTGAAAACGTAACCATAATAATATCGTAACCGTATGATATCCATTTAGAAAATGTAACAATATTACATTTCTTTTAAAACGCAACAGTTCTAATATGCTGTTGTGCTTTTTCTTGAATGTACGATTATTTTAGACTCAAAGACATTAAACTTACGTAATGCTAGAACTGTGGGGCCAATCATGAACGGGGGGATACTTGAGCCCCCAAACTCAGTGAAATGCTTTCACGAGTTCAAACTTAGTGGACTATAGTGTAATCGGATACTGTCATAGTGGGGCATGTCGCCATATCCCTGTTTTGGTGCCAAACTGTGATAATTAATTGACTTACTCTGCCCATTACTTATGGACTCATTTATGATAATTTTTTTATGATATAACTGCCCCAAGATTATTTTTTAGAATATTCCATATAATCATTTCTTGTAGGAAATTTTACATTCACTATTACCAAATAAGTTTTTCCTTGTTACATTGTGATATTTTCAGTATTTGCATAGCATTTCTCATCGTCAAAGTAAGCGATACTTTTTTTTTACTTAATATCATTTAATTGCTTTTTAATTATTATCAGTTTAATCTCATTTCAAATAAGCACCATTTATAATCCTTTCACATTTATTTCTGAAGATTATTTATTTCTAAACTTGTTACAATTCTTTATGTCTTATGTATTATTTGTGTATTTAATTACTCGAATGCCTCCTACTCTGATTAATTTTATTTTGTGGTTCGCGATCCTTGTATTATATCACGAGAAATAATTCTAAATTCTAGATTGAAGAACAGTATCTTTTTTTAATATTTTTCTAATCCTACTTGAAATTTTCGTTCAGATTAATTTAATATTTTATCAATTTTTTTTTAAAGACTAACGGCAGAAAAAAAAATTCACCTCAAAAAACAAAACATTTGATTTGATTTTTATCAAAAGAAAATATTTAAAACTGTATGAAATGTTTATGCAGATATTCGGGATGTATCTATAAAAAAGTAAGCAACGCTGTAACCAAATTATTTTATTAACGTAAAAGAAATGCCAACATGTTGTCTGAAACAGTTCCTAGTAATTTGCATAATATTACATATTATGGGAATAAAGTTAGGAATTTAGAGAAAAATTGGAAGCATTGAAAAGTTCTGAAATTTAACAAATTTTATTTTATTATTTTTTTTTCCTTTTAAATGAGAAAAAGAAGCTTTGAGTTTCTCGGTTATAAAGATTTAATTGGATTTTTTATTCTATGATTGAATGTACAATATATTTTAAATATTGCTTCCTATTTCCTTTAACTGAAGTTAGAAAACGTGACTCACAAGTTCCTGGATATTTGGTTGTAAAGGGATATGATAATTGAAAACATGCATTAGAACAATTTTCGAAGCACCAAGAAACCAATTATCACATTAAGTTTGTTTCAACTTTTGAAAATCTTGATGCGATTAAAAATAAATATACTAAAACAATTGGTCAAATTATTGATGTAGTTGGTACTTCTCAAAACAAAAATAGAAGGAAGCTTGTTTCAACCTTAAACAATTCTTTCTCTGTGGTCGTCATGGTATTGCTTTAAGAACACATAGATTGTGGAGAATTTTCAATAAACAATGGTCCGACTATTAATGAAGGAAATTTCCATGCTCTATAAAGAGGAACAATCAATGCCCGTGATAAGGTTTAAAGATACCCTTTTCAATACTCTGCAAAAATGCTACATATATTAGTTGTATTATTCGAAAACAAATAATGTTTGCTTGCAATAAACTAATTCTATGACAGATAAAGCAAGCCATAACTTTCTCCGAGTATTTTTCCTTGTTAGCCGATGAAAGTTTATAGCATCCACAACTGATGCATTTTTTTTCACAACTAATTGCAGTTTTCTTTATGCATTTATGATGTAAATGATAAAGAAAATAAAATATGCAAACAATGTTTTTATAGTTCGTACCTGTTTCGAATGCGATACAACGAACTTAGCGAATATGATAATTGAATATTTTAAAATTACGGAATAGATTTAGAATTTTTAAGGTTACGATGAGCTTCCATGAGTGGAAAATTTAATGGAGTTCAAGCAATTATTTCAAAATTATATCCTCAAACATTCTGTGCGCATTCTCATCCCACAGGGAGAATTTGGCAATAGGAAATGATATAAAAATGAAAGATATTGAAAAAGTATTAGATATAATTGATAAAATTTAGAATTTTTCACACCCTGAAAAGACAAAACGTATTTACTGCAAAAAACTGAATATTCAGTCATAGCTGTCGTATTTTTCCGGTTCCGTACGTTTCCTGTATTTTTCCTGTTTCAGTTTTTGACTGAAACAGGAAAAATACGACAGCTATGTCTTAGAAATGGATAGAAAGACACGAGTCAGTAACAAAAATGCTAGAACTCTTCAGCACCACAGCCCAGAAGAAATAGTGTCTTGCAATGATAGAGATTCGTTCGTCTATTACTGAAATGTTATTACATGTCTTGAATCAAACAAATTTTTAGTATAGTTGCATGTATTAGAAAAATTATTCGCGTATACATTTCCTCTGTGTAAATTGTCACAATAATTTAATAACGAATTTTACGATGCATTAAATTTTATTGGTGACGTTATTCCTCACGATTAGCTCTAATCTCAAAGATTTCGAAATTTAACTAAAATGTTTTTGTTACTGCTGTTATTAATATAACACAAAAATTCAATTTTAAAATAAAATAACGAGAAGTACTTCCCATCAAATACCAGCCTATTCGATAGAAGATTTTTTTTTTTTTTTCTAAGAACGACATTCATGCCATTTTTAGATCAATTTTTATCCAATTGAAAGAGAAGTTTATTAATCCCAAAACTATATTATACAAATTTAATGTCCTCTTTCCAAATAACGCTAAATTAACAGAAACAAGTTAAATGACTTTATCGATTTGTGCAAACTTTATAACATTTCAACTAGAACCTCCATTTTAGAAAATAAATTAGGATTCTAATCCCTTCAATTTTCCAAAAAGGCATTACGGAAAAACGTCCTTGAAGCACTAGGCGAATGTAACAAGATTATGTATCCTAATATTAAAAATATTTGCCTTTCTACAGTGACATCTTGCCTGATTGTTAAGATCTTTTTCAACGTTACGAAGGCTGAAAAAGATATTTGAGAAATACAGTAGAAGGCAAGAATGTCGAAATGGCTTAGCTTTTTGTTAAATATTTCATCGAAATACCGAAGTTGACATAAACGATGTTTTGATAAGCTGGCAAAAGAGAAAGATGATTGAATTAGAATTTATAATTGTATGTAATTTTTTTATGAATTTATTTTTAATTCTTTTGTGTGATACTTTTTAGTTTTAATATTCTCTTTTTTTTTTTATGTATTTGAACCAAAAATAGTATCATGTAAAAATTATTAATAAACAACAAATAAATTAGAATTTCTACTTAAGATACACTTCATATTACTTATAGTTTAGTATTATCTATCGAGTTTTCTAAAAAAGTTAGAGTTTATTTGTCCAGCCCCTCACAAAAAAAATTCCCATGTTTTTGGTCAGATTTTAAACTTAATAGTATATTGGCTGAATCAGACATTTAACTGAATAGTATATCGGTTAAATTAGACGTTAAACTGAATTGTATAATAGAATCTATGAAAAATCTATTATAATCAGATTTTATACATTATTGTAGGTTTTTTTTTTTTCAATAATTTTTTTAACTCAACTCAAACTGTTTTAAGATATTCAGATAGATAAACATATTAAAAATTCAAGATGTTTTGGTTCATGCTTTCATAATATAGTCTTTTAATTAGTCAGATATTCGAGATAATAATTTTGGGTTTTTTTTTTCTTCCATTGGAGAAATCATAATACAAGTGGTATATTCTACACTACAAACAATCTCTGACAAACACAGAAGGTTACTATGAGAATTTTCAGGAGTAACTACTCCGCGTTTACAGTTCATATAAGATGTATAAAACCAAAAGCTCAAAATATCCACAGTCTCGCATTAACAGTCTGAAATGTTAATGTGAGTTTCTCACACAAACTCTCATTATTGCTATAGTCTTTTTGTATCTGAAAGTATTGGCTTCAACGTTCACTGTGAGTGGTGTCTTATGCAATAAGTCTATCATTTTTTTGTTTTAACGCAAAATTGTGTTGCCATTCTAATTTACTAGAGATTTTATTTCTTTTTAGGATTGTTCCATTTATTAATTAAGGAAAGGAAACAAATAACGTTACTGAAAATGTAAACGTAGAATTTAATGGAACTGAAACTCTATACGTAAAACATAATAATGCATAAAGCTCTGTAAACACTTCAGTGATACACTTCGTCTGTTCCCGCGCTTTACTGTTTGAACTCGAAAAACAAATCCAACTATTTGACGCTATGAGCAAGTAATCGATCGACATTTCCTAGGTCGTATATTCTTTGATGCGCGACACAAAACCGACCCCATATGGAGTGACATTTTATTAAATCCAATTCAAAAAAGAACATGCATTTTGAATTCTGTTTAATTTGAAAAAATCTAAGCTTTTTTATGTGTCCTTCGTTCCATTTATGCTGAAAACTGGATTCATTTTTAAGATAAAATGAAAAAAAAAAAATTATCGGAAAAATGTGGTTCTTTAAAAATTAGCCCCTATATGAAATTGATGAACCAGTTACGTTAGTTAGGTATAAAAATGTATTTTCAATATGAAGAGAATCACCTCGAACAATAATACAGCAAACACGGTGAGGTGAGAGGCTATCGATTATGCGGTCAATAGGAAGAGAGAGCTATTGTTCTTATAAAGCTGCAGTGTGCGAGGAAGGGCTCTGAAGAGGAGGACTGAGAGAAGCAACACGTCTGTCTTCCTAAAATATCCTTAACATAATCTATGGGATTCTCAGAAGATCTAATTGACCACTCCAGGAGATGAATTGCTTGCTGCTAAAGATAAACTTCCCGTTTAAAGAAGCCTTGTATGCTGTAGCCTTGTAGGATTAAAATATCATATGTCATCAACACAAGGAGGCACATAGTATTCAAGGATACGATCTCGTTAGAATTAAGCAACAATGGTTCCAGATGAAAAGTTTGCTCATGCACCCCAAACGATAGCCTTCCGTTTACAGATACTACCATATCCGTATGAATTGCTTTCTCGGATGTTTGAAGAGAGAAAATGTGTTACATATTCTTTACACACCCAGAAACGTCTGCTATCACTATGCAATCAGAACCCATCCGTAAAGAAAACAGTCCTGCTTTGCTCTGCAATCCAGTGGCCATGCCGAGTCTATCTCAAAACGCTTCTTTCTGTGATGTGAGGTCTTCAATACACTAATGAGGCTTTATAGCATTTGATACTTTTAAACTTGTTAAATTTAGAATGCCTGTAAAGCTAAAGAATACTTTTTGTACTCAGCATATAGGCACTTGCAAAATTCAGAGGAATATTTTTTAAGAATTAATGAACAGACAATTTAAAACTACATTAAGTGTGTATCACCTTTAAAGTGTTATACATGTACTTAAATTTAGAGGTATGTTTGCTAACCAATAAAGCCATAGTTAAACGCATACAATTTGCCTTCATTTAAAATACTTACAAAAAATAAGTATTTATTTTTGCAAAGCAAAATGTTGTAAATAAAAGAAAAGTGAATCTTACCTTCTTGGTCACTCAGTTTGTCGACTGACATTTTGGTTGCAGAATACTGTTTTAATTTAGGTTCGCTACTAGTGGTGGCGTTGCTGTCTCTTCGGCTAGTCATCGCCGTTCTCTAAATTTTGTCCAACTGCCACACTTTAAAAATTCCTCATGTTTGAAATGTTGATTGTCAGGATCAGACAAAAGATGCAGCATCAATCCAAAATTCAGAACAAAAGAAAACGATGTGGGCTTGTTCAAGCAAACAAAGGAACAACTAAGATCTTATCGGAATTATTGCACTTAACATGGAAGTTTCGATTGTCAATGAGCAATATATTGAGCAGAAGAAGGCCATCTGAAAGGAAAACAAATTGTGTCATTAAGCTATTTAAGTATAAGTTTAATGCAGAAGTTTAGATTACCAAAAAAAAATGATTTTGCATTAATTCAGTCAATTTTTTTTCTTTTCTGACAACTCATCAATTTTTAAGGATCTTGTCACATTTACGAGACAGAATATCAAGCCATGCTGATTGCGGATCTGTTGGTATCTGCTGAAAGATGCAGGGAGAAGTATCCATGGAGCACATACCGAGCGAAGATAGATGCTGGATTAAGTTTAAATCTGGGAAATTTTGAGGCCTAGAGAAGTACAGTAAGTAATCTTAGTACACTTCTTACAATTTCAGTCACACAGTGAGGCAAAACATCCTGATTTCTTACAAAAGAAAAAAACCCAGCTTTTAATGCAATCATCTTGAAAACTTTTTCTCACAAGTTTGGGGAAATGAGAAATTCAAGTTTCGATATTTTCAGAACAACAGTTCTTTCTTAATTTAACGCTATATTGGGTTTTTCGATAAAGTTCCTAGATGCCATTGGGGTTTTATGGGGTTTATATTCATCTATATATTTTTATCAATACATTTATTTAATGATAATAAAAACATGATTATTTTAAATTAAGTAATAAAAAATGTAATAATAGTGAAAATATATAAGATAATAATAATGTTATTAATTGCCATTCAGATGTCATGTTTCATATTAATTTTGATACACAAATTTATTTTACAACTAAACTGTATAATATAAACTAACTAACTGTAATTAAACTGTAAAATATATATTGTTGTAAAATATAAATAAAAGATAATATTAAACACATAACTATTAGAAGTTTCATAAAAAAAAAATAACTTCGATTATTTACAGTTGTTTTCCTTTGCTTATGTTTTAAATAAATAATAAAAAAAAAATAGTTATTGCTAATAACAATCACTCATTTTAACTAGAAATAAAACTTAAAAACACAAATTTTATTAATAAAATTAAACTTAATTTAAAATATTATCTGAAAACAAACTACCCAATCTAAATCAAACTTTTATACTTTTGAATTGGTATAAGAATTAGATTCACTTCCATCACTCAAAGATTCTGAAAGACTTTTTGAGATCAAATGAAATTACTTTGGGGAAGTTGTATCAGACTTTTTGTAAATGGATCAGAAGATGTCGATGTGAAAGATAACGTTATTCCATTTCTCTCGGACACTAGAAAACGTTCATTATCTATGTTAAAATTCGTAAATATTTTTTTATTTTTATTTCCAATGGCAGATTATGAACAGTTACACCAAAAAAGAGAACAACGAAAAAAAAAAAAAAAAAAAACGTACAACAACAACAAAACATGCTGAAACAGAGTTCATTAATCTAACACTAATGCCAAGTTGCAGATCTTTTAACCACTAAAAAGTGATACCAGGTGCACCACGGGAGGTAGATCTTCTGAGCACCCAAATTTGTAAATAATGACTCTACAATTTGGTCAGATAGTTGTCCAATGGGTAGGAATGCAGATGGAATTATTTCCGCTTCATGAATTCACAATTTGTATCACATACTGTTCATAATTTTTAATCAGTTCGTTGGCAGTAATTAACAGGCACAGATATCATAATCACTTAATATAAAAGAATGGGACTCAATCGTTTATTAACTTCTCCAGAAACTCTTAGACTCATTTGTGCTGCAAAAGACAATCCAAAAGTTGAAGTTTCTTTTCTTATAGTTACTATTTTAAACCATTTGGTATGATCAGAACTATCTTTAAAGGAGGTCCTTGTCCTTGGACGACCTTTCACAACGAAGAAATTTCGTTCGTTACAAACAAATCAAATAGTTGCATTTAATGAATTCTTATTTTTTTTTTAACAAAACCCTTTTTCCTATTTTGCAATAATCCCATTTATTTTTATATTTTGCAGGAAAAAGAATGATTCTTTTTTACTAGAATTGCCATATTTTCGAATAGAAATTTGATTTCTTTTTTCTTTTTTTGCAATAAAATCTCTTAAAAAATTTATATCATCAACTTTTTGCTGTCCTGGCTGTTTTATCAAGTAAAGAAATCCTTTCATTCTAAGTTATAACTCTTTCGAATCATATTGTAAAAGAAATAATGAGTTTTAGGAACATTACTGAAAATGCAAAATTTAAAAAGATATCGATTCTAATATATAACTGGCAATATCTCAAAAAAAGGAGCAAATATGAGCAAGATTTTAGTTCACAATTTTATTAACCAAATAAAATATGTAATGTATATGCAGAAACATTTTCCCAGAGTAATGTGGAGAAAAATCCGTCTCTTCATTTTCAAAAAACGCAAATAAAATTTTCGAAGAAGTTGATCATTTTAAATCACTAACAATTTATCATAATTGGAAATATATATAAATAAATACCCTGAAAAACTTCTAAATACTGAACTAAAGTGTTCTAATCTATGAAAAAAACTATTTCTAACAAATGTTTGAGTCTTCTGATGCGCGGCTTCATAAGTGTGTCGATATTTGAAATGTAACGAAGAAAATATTCCTCCTCATAAACTGAAACCAAGTGTAAGGTGTGCGGAAATTCATGGCGTTTCAAGAAATAAATAAAAAAAATTCCGACATCCAAATTTAGTTTTTCGACTTTCTGCCAACTTGTCAAGCTTTCTGTCCCACAGTACGTCGCATGGTCGTGCTAGAAGATGCCATCATGCCCAGAAATAATAATTTGCACGTATTGGTGTATGTATAGACAGCAAGCATAAATACATTTACAAATATATCCATATTGCCATCCACAATGATGAATGCTTCAGAAAATGTCATTAAACCATTCCCTCAGATCATAACGCTGCCTCCGCCTGTTTGTACCCATCCCCAAATGGTTGAAAGGTGTTGGTTTACTGGTGTTTCTCGCGGTATGCGGCAATGTCTGTCCGTCCGATGAAGTAAAAGTGGGATTCATTTGAGAGGGCAAGATTTTGCTAATAAATGAATGTCTAGTATTGATAATGCTGTGCAAAAATAATCCTCGTCCTTCGATGCATACTCGTTGGTGTTGTCACCATCCGTCTTCTGCGGAGGTCGGTACGTTATAGCGTTTGCAAAACTGCCATTTTGTTCCAACTCACTGTAACATCCTGATTCATTTGAGCAATAATTTGCTTCCCTGTATATACATATATGGCACAAAATTTAGCATATGGCAAAATTTCGACGCCAAACTGACTTTCTTTTGTAAGGGAGAGCTTTTTGGTATCTGGAGGAGTATTTGAAAAAAATGTGGAGCCTCTGAATAGTTTAAAAGAGTAAATTATACAGTTTATTAGATTATTAAAGGAAACATTCTCTATCAAAGTGGAAGTAGTATATCATTTTATTACGTATCTCTTCATTTATTATTTGCAAATCAAACTGAATCGATTTTCTTCCTCTAAATGAAAAAAATTAATTTTTATTATTGAACTTAAATTTTCTTCTTTTATGAAAATCAGCTTATTCAATTTTAGTTTAAAAGCATAAAAAAATTGTCTAAATAATCGTAAAAAAAAAAAAAAAAAAGCATAAGTTTAATTCATTGACGAAATATTTATAGACCCATATCCCTAGCTTAAAGAAGTTATACCGAATCACTATCCCGAATATATTACTGATAAACTAGACGTTAATTTTACTGTTTCTTAATTATTTAAAGTTTGTCACCAGAGAATATTTTCAAATAACGTATCGTATCAATTACTGCAGTGATTCTCAATCTATGTTCAGCGGGTCAATAGTGTTCCGAAATAATTTCAAAAGATTTCTATGGTAGGATAAATTGCAAGCTGACTCTTTTATTATCTTCCTTAAAATTGTTACTTGCGTGTGAAAGATGATTCAGATTTATTTATTTACAAATGATTTACAGCTTAGATGGTAATACATACAACATTCTATTAATCATTACTATCTATGAACCTGAATCGAACCAGAGCCACTTAGAGTAGATGAATCAAATTCATCAGTTGAAAGTGTGCTGGTAATGGTGCAAGTAGATGTAGCAGACTAAAGTAAAGTTGTGTTTCTGCACCTTCTATATTTTAATATGCAGATGTCACGTGTGTATGTTTAGTTTATAAATAATTATGCTCCTCAAGTGCGAATCTATTGTTCGTGTTAACAAAAAATTCTAAATAAATAAATATGTAAATGTAATTGACAACAAATTTTTATACTTATAGAAAATAAAGATACATTTATATAAGGAAGCATAATTTTGATACAGTTTCAAGTAGTGAAGATGAGAAAACTATTGACTTAAAAAAAAATTATTTGTTCTAAAAACATGAAATTAATTGTCATTATATGGATTAATATATTAACTCTTGATTTACATGTACAGGCGATGTCACTATTATGTTGTGTGTTGTGTGTTGATTTAAAAATTTCCTGGAAAATTGAAACATTTTTCCACTGAGCAGGAAAATCATAATTAAAAGATGAAAATTATTTTGAGCAACCTTAACTATACATAACAAACAAGTAATGAAATTATCAGATAAAACTAAAATGGCTTTATACAATATGACAGAATTAATTACAATGAAAAAACTCCCATAACCATAGACGTGCTCTTAATTTTATCAAAATATTTCGAAATCGTCAATATTATGTTTTGTGGAAAGTGGGGAAAGAAGTAATGAAAATACTTCTGTCAAATAATACCTTTCAAAGAAGAATTCATATTACATGTAACATTAAAGATAGATTTGCAACTGACAAGAATATCCATAAAACTAAAAAAACTATACAAATCATACGTTTTTTCAACTTTCTATTTCAAACTGGAGTTTCTTAAAGTATAAACAAAAAAAAAAAAAGGGAAATATTAACAAATTTAGTGAAAGAAGTGAGGTTAACCATGCATCGTAGAAAAAATAAGCGAACGTAGAAAAAGTGAAAATAAAAACACATTTTTTTCTATATTCATGAATTTTTCTATGTTCATTTTTTTAGCATTCCTTTTATAGCAAATAAAATGAGAAAAACATAAACATAAACATAAAATCTAGGACTTTCTGTGGATTCATGTACTCCCAATCAAATGTGCGAAGAAATGTATGATCATAATCATACATTTCTTTGCACATTTAATGCATAGGAATGCAAAGGACTCATTTGAATAAATTTTGCTTTTTGCTGAAAATTTCTGTGATGAAATATTGTAAACGATGTCTAAGAAAAATCATATGCAGAATATTGTAAGAAGGCGAGAGGCTGGCTAAATAGAAATAAGTCTCTTATGGGCTGAAGTGTTGGCAGACGGCTAAATGTCAATCCTAATCTCATCGCAAACAATAGAATCCATTTTTCAGCAAATCGACAACGTCTAGAGAACTAATTTCAATATGTACAGCTGTAACAATCCATTTAGAAGATATATTTATAGTGTTTTTTCCGGTAACAACCGATGAAGGATGGTAGTGTCTCAGCCTGTTTCTGGTTATTTTACAGAACCTCGGAGAATAATATTTATATGAACTTCGAAGAAGAATACTTCATAGATTTGGACTACAGAAGATTCACTGTCTAATTAAAAGCCCTCTATTAAACCGAGTACCTATTGGGATAGGCCAGGGTCGGCAACCTGCGGCTCTTTGGATGTGAAACTGCGGCTCTTTAGTTCCATACGCAAATATTAGTTATTTTATTAAAAAAACATTTTAAAATCGTTCTGAATCGATTAACGAGGAATCTGAAGAACTGTTTCGTGATTTCAAAAACGAACCAAAAATCTTGAAAAAAAAAATCAAAGATTTGCCACTATACGCTAAAACAGTACAAGATAGAATAGCTAGAATATCTTCAAATGTAACATATTTGCAGGTGGAAGATATTCAACTTTCTTCTGCCTTATCACTGGCTATAGATGAGTCTTGAGACATAAAAGACACGGCACAAGTTGCCCTTTTTGTCAGGTATATGTCTTCCCAAGGTCCAAAAGAAGAACTTCTAGGATTGCTACCGCTCTCGGGACAAACTAGACGGGAAGATATAGCGAATGCCGTGCAAAAATGCCTTGAAGACAATAAGATCGATTTAAAATAAAATCGTTTCAATAGCAGCTGATGGAGCCAGAAGTATGACAGGAAAAATAAAGGGGCAACAACGATTCTTCAGAGCAAAATAAACACGAAATTCTTACGTTTCACTGATAATACACCAAGAAGAGCTTTGTGCCCAAACATTTCCGGCCGAAATATTTGAGGTCATGAATTTGGTAATCAAGATTGTTAACAGCATCTTGTCAAAAGCACTCTACCATCGTCAGTTTAAAGAATTCTTAAACGAAATGGAGACTCAGTATTCCGATCTCCTTCTTCACAATAAAGTGCGATGACTTTCCAAAGGTAAGGTGTTGAAACGTTTTGCTTTGTGCTTGAATGAAATAGATACATTCCTAAATAAAAAAGGCATTAATCATCCTGAGTTAGAGAACGGCAAATGGTTGCAAAAATTTTACTTTATGGTGGATATCATAGAGAAATTAAATGAGCTGAATCTAAAACTGCAAGGAAAGGGAAACCCAGACTATGTTTTGGTAGAAGAATTGGTTTGTTTTGAAGAAAAATTAATTCTTTTTGCAGAAGATATTCAGAGCTGTATACTACTTCATTTTCAATTTCTAAAGCAATATCGTGATAAAACTAGTGTAACTGTTGACACGAGGTACTTCAGCACAGTTAAAAAAAAATTAAAGATAAATTTGCTGATAGATTTGAGCAATTCAAAACCAACAAAACCACTCTAGCATTCTTAGTAAAGCCTCTCAACACAAATAGTAATGAAATCCACATTGAGCCATTTGGAATTGATACTGGATCTCTAGAAATGCAATTGATCGATTTAAAAAGTAAAGCTTTGTGGAGTGGAAAATTTACAGAGTTGAAAAGCAAGTTGGAAGAGTTGGAGGAAATGTATGTACGAAATGTATGTCCAGAAATGTATGTACGTAACGCAACAAAAGTGGACAACATTAAAAGAAATGCCGCGATTGGGACACTTATATTCGACGCATGGAATAGTCTTCCAGATTGCTACAGTGAGGTGAAGAAGTTGGCATTTGGATTGCTGACTATTTTCGGATCGACATATTCGTGTGAGCAAGCGTTCTCTTGCATGAATATAATTAAAAGTAAAATAAGAAACCAACTAACAAATGAAAATTTAGAGTCGTGTTTGAAACTTAAAGCAACAAGTTATGAGCCAAATTTATCCAAACTTTCTAAAACCATGCAAAGCCAATGCTCCCATTGAATTTGTTTGCTCAAATGTATGTTATTTTTTTTTTTCATTTTAAGTACAAATTACATTGTTTAGTAAAAGTTTAATTTTTCTACTTGAATAACCATGCAAAGCCATCGCTCCCATTGAATTTGTTTGTTCAATTGTTTGTTATTGAAGCACAAGTTAGTGTTGTAAGTAAATGTTTAATTGTTTTAATTTTTACTTAAATAATAAGTAATTATCTAATAATGAATAAATAGATATGTTTTCTTATGAATAAATGGATTAGTTTTTTATCAAAAAACTTTATTTATGCGATACTAACAGGTGGGCTAGTATTATTAAATCGGCGCTACTAGTAATAAATTCATATGATTTTCAGTTAGCCCTAACCTTCAAAAGACATATGTATACATTTGACAGCTATTGCACTATTAGTATGTGAGTTATAGCATTTTTAGCGAAGCAACTTTAGTTAGTTTGAAAAAATGGATAAAAAAAGAATTTCATGTGTTAATAAAGTATTGCTTTTTGGCGAAAAAAAAATACTATTGAAGTCAAGGCTTGGCTTGATAAACATTATTGGGACTTTGCACCAGAAAAATCCACCGTAGAGAAGTGGTTTGCTAAATTTAAACGAGGCGAAATGAGCACCAAGGACGATGCACGCAGTGGACGCCCCAAAGAGGCTGTTACCGACGAAAACATCAAAAAGTCCACAAAACAATTTCTGATAACCGTAAAGTGAAGTTGATTGATAGCCGAGACCCTAAAGATATCAAAGGAACGTGTTGGACATATCGTGAATGAATATTTGGATATGCAAAAGCTCTGTTCAAAGTGGGTGCCGCGCGAGCTCAGAATCGACCCAAAACAACAACGAATTGATGATTCTAAGCAGTGTTTGGAGCTGTTCAATCGTAATAAACCAGAATTTTTGCGTCGATATGTGACAATGGATGAAACATGGCTCCATCATTTCACACCGAAGTCCAATCGACAATCAGCCGAGTAGACTGCACGTGATGAACACTAAAAATGCTATAACTTCATTAAAAATGCTATAACTCACATACTAATAGCGCAACAGCTATCAAATTTATACACGTGTCTTTTGAAGGTTATTGCTAAATCATATGGATTTAATACTAATAACGCCATCTATGTGTCAGCCTACGAACGTTTCAGCCCACCTGTTATTTATTGTTGGCAAGAAACAATTTTGTGGCTCTTTAAAAACTTTGAAATTTTGTAAATTGCCATTTTTGGCTGTGCCATTGCATTGCCATTTTTTTACCGACCCCTGGGATAGGCATGAAAACAGCCTCTATTAATATTTTTTGGAGTTGAGAAGGCTTTTTTTTATTCATATTATAAAGATTTTTGATGAATCTTTGTTTCATTATATTGAATAATTTAGGAAATTTTTGTAATTCAAAAATTTCATTGTAGAAATTTATTATGGGGGTGGCACCCATTTTCGGAAGTTCACGTTAACTTCCTTGAACAATAATACAATTTCCATCTACTTAATAATACAAACATGTGATTTTGTTTTATATTGTACCTATCTTAAACTCTTTGAGGATGGTGGAAATAGGCATATTTGTTCAAGAATTGTGATCTTTCGACACGATTTTTTCTTTTCGATTTACTAAGAAATATCAATTGTGCGAGCCAGTACTGCCAAAAATGCTTTTCCCACTGATATAATTTTCGAAACCCCAATAACAGATGGCAAACACACACACACACATATATATATATATATATATGTGTGTGTGTGTGTGTGTGTGTGTGCAGACGTTTTAAAATAAGTGACATTCGATAGCAGAGGGCTGTGGAATATTTCCGAAGCTTTCGTTTAAATTTTATGAATGCTATCGTATAAAATTGAATTTAAATTGAAAAACAAACGGCAAATGTAAAGGGATGTCGTTTCTCTATCTCTGGAGGAATTGTACGAGTTTCTTTTTTTCTGTTGTTCGACCAAGGATCAGACGACTCGCACAATCCGCTGAAAGTCGAAATTGCTTTAACAGAAAATGGTTTTTACTTGCTTGGAACTTCTCAAAGAATTCTATTGTAGGTAAGATCGACGTGTAATGTATCCGAAAGGACTTACTGAATATTCAAGATACTTCAAATATCTTGGACAGATGCTATTGCTTAGTGAATAGGATTAAAGATTTTTTTTTTTTTTTTTATTTCCCAGAAAAAAAAGTGATAAATGAAGAAATGTTATACACAAAAAAAAAAGGAATATTAAAATTCCAAATATCGATTTGCAACAAGTATATAAGTATTCTTTGATATATAATAAAGTTTTGAAGGTGTCTGTGTTTTCAACGTGGATTTACTATGATTTTAATGTAAATCTTTTCATGACTTTTCATCATATAAATCATTAAGCAAAGTATATAATACAATACAAAAAAATTCATAATTCGCTTAATAACAACAGGCATTGAATGTTATACAATCATATTTATATATAATAATTGATAATTATTTATATAAAAAAATGAAGAAAATTTTCCTTTAAATCTCATTTCAAAACAACATTGAAAAATTAAATGAAACTTAAAATACACAATAAGATAAGAGAAATTTGTTAAGGAAAAATTATATTCATCTCTATGAAAACATGTCTGACGATGAAACAGATTACTACGTTAAAACTAAAAAAAATATTAATTGATCAAAATAATTTTAATTTTAAATTTCTATGTCTTTTGCTCAGAGTGAAAGAGAAAATAATTAAAAGTCTCATCTAAGACGAAAAATATTAACATTTTTGAAAGCACTATAATTCCTATCACTGACTAAATTTATAACAAACGAGGAAAAACTAATATATTTCATATTTGATCAAAATTCAAAAATTCAAAAATTAGTTAGAAATTCTGTTTCCTAATTCCTCATTCTGAGAGTATCTTCTGTATTACTGTGAAACAGACAATCTTATTTATTAAAACGTTTTAAATAACAATAATAATTCTGAATAACAATTATTTTACAAATGATAAAAATTTCTAATAAAAAAACAGCGGCCATAGAAATTTTAAAATCATTATTCCTTCATCGTCCTTTTGAAAATCAATGTCTTTTTAAAACTTTTCAAGGGCGGTTTTCAAAATTAGCCCCCAAAATTTTTCTTATTTTAAAAATAGATAAATGAAAGCTACTCTTGTAGAGAAAAAAAAAATTGAATAATAAAGCGAAGTTTGGATTAACAAGAATATTTTTTAAATTCTTATTCCAATTTGACGAATAGAATTAAACAAGAAACAATACTTAACAACTTTACTTTTAACTTAATTGCGAGTAGTAGAAATAAAATATCTTAAAGGAAAAAAAATACTGTGCAATTATCTCTCGTTTTTCTTACTCATTTGGCTCACACGGAATGTGTCCATTTTAAAGTTCGAGTCAATTATTTTCAAATCATTGCAACATGTTTATCATACATATCTGTAAGAAGTCAGAGAAATAAAGAATTAAACTTTAGATTTTTTGGTCATAACTATTAAAACGGCTTTTAAAAAAAAACCATGAAATTTGTACAAGAAACAATAATTTCAATTTCGTCATTTAAAATGTTATTTTCTATACTTTTATTTCTCAAACTATGCTTTTCTAAAATGCTAAACTATTATCCTAATTGATAAAAAGTATTAGGTATAAGTGTACTTTGAAATGCATGTATTTCTTTTAAAATTTATTTAATATTTAAATCACTATGCGGACCAAAATTGACTTCATTCTTTAATGCTAACTTTTATTTCGATTTTTGCATTGAGTTTTATTAAAAATAGATTTTATAGTGAATTGCATACACTATATACGTGGTTTCTGTTTCATAAAATTGAATGAATACTGTTCGCTTGATGAAAATGTGTACCTACTCTCTTATGCATGAGATAAATACATTAAAATTCATTAAAAAAGATTCATTATTTAATGCATAATTGCGAAAGACATTTTAATTTGATTAAAAATATACTCACCTGGTGTTTGCAGTAGTTTCCTTTTAGTGAGGTTCCTAATCTATCCCTTCCGGTATTTAAATTTACAAAGTTCTATTTTCGCTCCATAAAGTGAGCATTTTGAATGTGGAGTGGATTGACGAGATAACAAATATTTCGGCCCAAAGGGGAGAAGATCGCTGTGACACGACAGCAATTCGTGACTCGAAGTGTGGCAGATGTGTTGACTTCGGTCGTCAAGGAGACGGAAGGAAAGATGAGACGACGGAATGTGGAGATGTTTTCGAAAGGGGAAGGAAAACAATATCATTGTTAAAATACTGCCCGTGGGAAGTTTTCTTTTCGTTCTTCTCATGGAATAAATGTACATTCTTGCACTGAAATAAATCTTTCCTTCTAATGTATTTACTAAACTGATTTTTTTAATAGAAGAAATCAATGTCGTAGAATTTTCTACGAAACCAGACATCAAAATAGGATATTTGTTTCGAAAACATGTTTTCGAATTTAGGGATTCATAGATTTAATAATTAATTTATGAATAGTATTGTTGCTGTCGCCTTTTGTTCCGAGATCATTCGTCATTGTTACCGTAGATCTGTTGCAGGTTCAGAGTTATCTAGTGTAAACTGTAGGGAACCACTACACTACCACACTTTGGTACTCCCTTAATATGAAACAAGCATTCCCAGTAGCGTCATGTTGTGGACGCATCCTTTTCTCGAACTCAAAAACAAGATTTTCTGCCCTGCACACATAAGACAAGATAACCAGCATTTCAGCATCTTTTGTCGGTTTTGAACTGGGCTCCGATATTTCGAAAGTTCACCATACCCTTTTCAGTAGTGATAATTCAGACAACATTGTCGATTTCTGAAAAAAAGTCAACGAAATCATACCTAAAGTTTCGAAAACTATAAAGCCCTCTCTTAGGAAAGAAATTCGATCTATTCCACTCTTTTGTTCTTGAGATTTATTAACTGTACAATTTGTCTTTGAATAAAAGCATGATACCTTTGTCTGGACAATCTCTCGCGTTGGTAAAGAAATATCATTTACAAACCCTGGTAACCTCTGCAAAGTAATCAAGAGGATGGAAACAATATAGACACGATCGAAAACAAACCATTTAATACGGTCTTACGAAAGAAATCCATTTCATTACGCAAGTATTTACCCTCGAACAGAGGCAGGCCGCCTTCTCTAGACACAATGCTAGAGAAATATCACTTAAAACCCGTAGCATGTAAAAATTCGATAGAGTTTCAGATATTTTTAGAGGAATTAACAGTTATAAATTGCATTATATATTATAGATCCCAATAAAACCATTACAATCCTTTTCCATTAATAAGCTTCAGTAAATTCTCCAAATCCGTGATAACTAAAACTTAAAATTGAACATAATTTTTAAGGTCATTCTATTTTTGATTCTTAAATATTCGAGCTTCTTATTGCATAAATTAGCTGTATCTATTTTTTTTTTTTTTTATTCTCAATCTGCCCAAATGTTTTCAATTTACTTTTGTCTTTCTCTTAATTCAGCTTACAATCTCAATAGTAAATTTCTTCTTTTTTAAAATGTACAATTTTATTCTTAAAAGTTATCACGACTCAAAAAAGAAAGAAATTTCAATCATTTGATCCTAGTTATGCTTTAGAAAAGAGGTTATGAGTTCGATTGCCATATTCACTTAACTAAAGCTATCTGAATGGGTAGTACGATGTTGGAATTTTCACCATGCTTTGATTGTATTATGTTACTACTAGAGTATTTTTCTGGTTTTTCCTCGTGTAAGACAAGTGAGAAATTCTCCTCAAAACAACTAGAAAAGTTTTGCAAGAGCCAATGCAGACACATTGAAGACAAATTGTGAAGGGACTGAGACAACACAAACAAATAAGTAGATTCTGCAGATCGAATAATGATTGCACGGAGGCATAAATTATAAAAAAGAATGATTAATTAATAACTAATGACTGACTGAAAAGAATGAAGAAATATAAAAAATACCCAACCGCATTTTTTTTTGCATTTTTTACGAACTCAGGCCTTTTCAACAGGATTAAACTCGATAACTTTTCTGATCCACACCAGAAAGCTACAAATTTTAAGGTATTTCGAAAACTAAATTGATCCTCTAATGCATACCGTATACCATTTTTTCCGATATTATTTCCTAGGTTATGATACCAGTATTTACGTAGAAAATATCTTATTTAATTGATGCCGAAGAATTTTTAAGAATCTTGTAGAATTTAATGGAATCTTGGGAATGCTCTACTTACACGAAAAATTGTAAAAGAATTCAATCTTCTGCAAAATTGGTGAATTAACAAGCATTTATTACAGAAATACCAATGGATAGCATTAGTTTGGAGTTTGTTTCATTTGTAACTATAGGTAACATAATTGTTTGAAAGAAGTTTTTGAGGAAAATAATTAATTATCAAAAATTAAAAATCCTTGAATGAAAGCATACATTTTGGAATTGAAAGAGCTCGAATCGAAACGTGATAAGCAAAGTCGGACATATTAGTCTCGTGTCTATGCTGGAAATGAGAAATGCGTAGGTCAGAAAGCCCTTCCGTTGGACTTGAGCGAGAGAGACACGAGTTTAAACTCCTCAAATGCCACCTCTGAAAAGGTTTGTTTGAAATTGCGACGATTTTATGTGGGTGTGTTGTATGCAAATGCATCCTTGTGTAGAGCTGAATTTGCTGCATATCTGTCTTTCCAGTGGCGAATGTTCTCAAGTAAAAGTACACAGAAATTGAAAACAACAATAAAACTGAAATATATCTCCTTCATTGAAATAGCTTCTTCTTTCTTCGCGATTTTCTACACAATTCAAGGAACTCATTCATTCAAATTCATTATTTAAAAATTATCTTTTTAGATTTTTTTCCAGAATTCTATATTCACGATCTATTCTCTTCAATAAAGAATAGTCTAAATTTTATTGCAAGAAAAATCAGGGAAAGGATTTTGCTTTGTTTCTCTAAAAACAAAGCAAAATCTCGATGATTGATATAATTTTTAAGTAAAAAGATATTTTAATATATATTATATTTTTTATTTTCTATTTTAATCACGAATAATGAAGAATGTCAAATAATTTGTCTGTCTAAAAATAATGTCTAATAATTAATCTAATCTCTACTCAGACAGTAATCTCTGTCTCAGACAACAGTAATCTCTGATTGAGTAAGCAATAGAAACTTAAAGCAATATCTGTCTATCCAAATCAAACACTGAACAGGGTGACGTCATTTACTATTGAGTTATTTGAAGAGTTTTGCTTGCATTTGCTGGAATAAAAACACGGGAGGGGTTTCCATTCTTGTCACGCAATTTTATAACAGACTGACAACTCGCAGAAAAGTAGTTTTCTATTCACTTTGTAAAGCAACGTGAAAACTCTTCCGAGGATATTTTTAATTAATCAACCACGATTAGTTACTATTAAGTAGTTATTCTCAAAAATATTCAGCAAAATATTTGTTCTTTTTCAAACAAATATGCTTTTGAAATTAAAAATTTATTCAAAAATAAATATAAGTAAAAGGAATGATTTTTCGAAGAGTTTTTTTTTTTTTTTATGTAAAACGGATACAACTCCATTTTGGAACTACAATCAGAATACAAGATTAAATTTAACGAAAATCAATAGATACAAATTCATAACAAACTTTTAAAAATTCAAATTTTCTTTCGATTTGCAGCCGATTTTAAAATCAGTTCTTAATAAGGGATTTTAAAAATGAGTACTGATTGGCAAAATAATACTATTTAGCTGAATAGAAAATTTGATGTTTTTACACATTTTACTTGATAGAAATGTGGGGCCTGATGGCCGAATGACTAGCGCTCTGGCGTTCGGTACCACAGGTATCGGGTTCAAACCCGGCTTTGCCCATGGGTGTTGTAATGGTTCGGAATCCACTTTAAACCGTAGAGATCCTAAACCTAATAATCTTTAAACCTAATAGGGATCTTTACACCTAATAGGAGACCTGAATGGCCGAGTAGCTGGCGCTCAGTACCGCAGGTTTCGGGTTCGAGTCGCGGCGGTGCCATGGATGTTTGTAGTGGTTCGGAATCCACTTTAAACTGTAGGTCCCGGTCTGTTTAGCCCTCGTGCGCATAAGGTGACCGTAGAGCGACAAACCAAACTTAAACCTAATAGGATCGTAGAGTGCTGCGGGGGCATTGTTACTCCGCGTCCGTGGCTTACCATCAAGTTACACGCGCCCCCTGGGTAATGCAAAGTGAGTAACAACGGTGCAGCCCTTATGGCGAAGATCACGGTCTGTTTGCCAGCTGCATTAGAAGAAAAAAAAAAACTTGATAGAAATGGGATCATTTTCTGGTTTTAATCATAACAATCTCAGGAACAAAAGAAAAATTGACCGGCGCTACTTTGACGTTACTAAACAGATACTTTGCTTCTCTAGGAGGAAAACGTAGCTTACAGTAACATGAGCATCAATAATCAACTGCCCGTAAATAGCAAATTAAAGCAACAGACCACTTTCAAAGCCAGATTTTCTAATAACGTTGGCTGAAAAAATTTTGAAGCTAATGTTAGGCTAGGTTATAAAGCATTGACAAACATGAAAATTAAAATAGATGCTTGAATATTTCTTGTTAGAATTTCACAAGTATTGACAAAAAAGTTTATATATTACGTAAAAGCTCTAACTAAAAGAATATATAAAACATACCCCCTTCACTTGCATAAATATAGACATATGACCATTATGTATGCATTGAACTAAAAAGTATGATACTATTCTATAGAATTCTAAGATGATACTATTCTTAAGAATAATAATATACTATTCTAAGCTATTCTATAGTATAGCTGAGTTAGAACCAATCGAGTTACTTATAGCAAATGAACTTTAAACGTGCTTTTAATAAAAATGCTAATGACTCATCTCTAAATTATTATATTAAAACCCTTTGAATTCAATTCATACTTATTATCATTCAAAATACAGAGTTAAAATTTCATTATAATCAAAAAATTATTTTAACAAAAATATAGATTTTCAGAAATTCCATTCAAGTTTTTAAGTCATGGATTCAGTAACTCCCAATTAACTAGGGATTACTATTGAATAGATTGTATCTCAACGTGTAATGACTCTAGAAACTAATTCTAAATTGTTTTAAAGGCCTAAACTATTAGAAATCTATAGCTCTGAAATGAGCAAATTGTGATTTTTTCACAAAAAATCATAATTTGAACGTGGTCGGTTACTGTAAACTAGAGATATGGGAACCGGTCATAAATATGCATATATGCATATATATATATATATATATATGCCGTATAAAGCGTAGAGATTACAACATAGTAAAGGTTGTATTATCGTACACAGGAAAATTCCGAAAAATAGCAATTTTTAAAAAACTACAAACTTTTTAAAGAAAAACTTTAATACCTTATACCTTTTTTGCTTATCAAATATAATTTTGTAAGTGATCACATATGCTACAAAAAACACGTTACACAGGTAAACTCTTCAAATGATAAGATCACAATTTCCAGTAGTATTCTTTACTGTCCCATACATATTAAAAAGAAACCACGTTTGCATTTCAAATGACAAGTTTCATTTATAAAATCCAAGATAAAAAATTTCTTCAAGTAGCAACCTTGAATATGACGGAGACTTAATATAATTAACAAAAAAAAAAATCATCCACTTTTAATTCGTTATGCATAAATTGAGAAATTTTGACGGTTAACCAATGAATTAAAGAAAGAATTTTCCAGCAATCTTTTGGCTACAAATAAAAATACCTTTACTACCGAAGAGATTCAGTGGCAGTTGTGGAAGCTCGTGTATGCTTTCGCATCTATTGCCGGGGATCAGCATACACAAGTTTGACACGTGGTCCAACGAAGTAAAAAACAATCCCCCTGTACAAACGTTTCGATCCCGCTGCTGGCTTAACCAATACGACACAAGCTCGGAAGGTATTATCCTCCTTCAGGCCACTCACAACAATGCACTTTATAGGCCATTCACAGTTATAAAGCACAAAACAAAGTATTCCTAACTTCGATGGCTCATCATTAAAAGCATAGATATCCTTTTTGTGCAATTTTGACCTTCAAATGAACCCTTTGTGGGATGAAATTGAAGTTAGTTAGTTAGTTTTGAAATTTCTAAATTTATGACACGGGGCAGTTCACTCGTAAGACAGTATTCTGCCTCTAGGAAGTTCATACTTTTAAAGTTACAAAGAACCAAACAAAATATTCTAACTTCGACGGCTCATTCCTAAAAGTATAGTTATCCATTTTAGGGAATTTTGACCTTCAAATGAATACTTTGAGTGGTAGCATTGAACGCTGGTTAGTTAGCCATCATTCGATTTTAATCAGAAAATTTATTAATTGATTCTAAACTTATTTTTGGAACCTAATTTCCATTAATACTCATTTTGAACATAAAAACTCATTAAGAACTCATTAAAAAAAAATTCCATCAGAAAAAGTAAGTAAAATGTCCGCAACATTGTAGCATTTAATTGAATGAATAAAAAGGTGGAAACTGTATTTGATATGAAATGCTTATCATCTTGAGCAAAAAGAAATACTCCCAAAGGGTGATCAAATAAATATCCTAAATGTGAAAGTCATTGAATGTTGGTATACTGATATGTTCTCCAAAATCATTCTGATGGCAAATGTTTCATTTACTCATTTCTTATTCTTTAACACAAATATTTTCAACAACTTCATATCTCTTAAAATAGAAGATTATACAATAAAAAAAATATAAAGAAAACACTAATGAATTATTAAATCTCTGTTTTTGTTCTGCAATTCAATTTAACAAATATTAAAACTTAATAGAAGTTTGAGTCTTTTCTACATGTTGATATATAACATGATGATATCAAATTTTAAATGAAAATTTAAAAAAAAGGTTTATGATTGCTTGTAAATGAACTCTACTATTTTCAGATACTTATTATATAAGGAATAAGAAAACTATTACAAGAATAAGAAATTTCTATTACAAAGGTATATTAAAAAATAAAAAATATGTAATCGACTGAGCCGATATACAGGTTACCCATAAAATTATTTAATAATTACACAAAAAAAGAAAAGAAAGAAACCAAAATTGAAAGTGGTCCAGGACATCATTGATCCCCAAAACAATACCCATAAATTTTAAGAATAATAAAGGAAAATAGTAATTCAATTAAATTAAATAGTACAATAATAAAATGGAATAATTTTTTTGAGTGTTTATTAATGCATAAATTGGACGAAATTACTCTGACTAAATACGAAGAAGTAGGAAGTCTTATTATTTATATAATTTATTAAATTTCAAAAATCAAAAACTAAAAAACAATCCCAACTATTTAGGAAAAATATTTTAAAAAGATCTTTCGAATTATATATATATGTGTGTGTGTGTTTGTGTGTGTGCGTGTGTTTGTGTGTGTGTTTGTGTGTGTGTGTTTGTGTGTGTGTGTGTTTGTGTGTGTGTGTTTGTGTGTGTGTATTGAACTACTGATTCTACATTAATTTATTTTACCTTTACACATCACGTTCTTAATACAACTTAGAAAATAAATAATACTAAGAATAATTTCTCGCTATCATTAACTCTAAAAATTTATTTCGACACAAATATTTCATATTCAAAACATTTTCATAGAACGTTTAAATAAATTGCCCCTAAATTATTTATTTATTTTATTTTTTAAGATGCCTCTAAATTTATCAATAAATTACCATTTTGCATTATATTGATACTTTAAAAAAAACTTGTTCAATCTGATAACAATATTCTAGTACTCTCAAAATTAGCTTATTTTACTCATAACTCTTTCTTTCTTAAAAAGTTGTCATTTTTCGATATGTCTCAGAAATTTGTCAATTTCTTTTTCAGATAAGAAAGAAGAAATATTAGCTTCTTAAGATTAGCTAGCATCACCTAAAATTCATTAAAGAGCACATCGAATTAATTCGGAAATAATTTGAATTATAATTGAAAGCAAATTTTAAAGCGATATTTTAAATTTTAAAGTTATGCATTTCATAAGATGCTTAAAATCATAAAGAATTCTAAAGCATGGCTTTCAATACCATGCGAAAGTCATGGTATTCTATTTTGTGCATGGTTTCTTACAATTTAGAAACAAAAGGCAAAATAACAAATTTGTATTCGAGGAGATCAAAATGTAAGCTAACTGTGACAGAGAAAAAAAAAAAAAAAGGGTTTATAGTGGTTTCACTAACTATGAAATATCCCTAAACCCAGACTTAAACTACGCTCAAAAATTGTATACTATAAAAGTGCCGAATACACAAAGACTAATTAACATCAACGTAATATGTTGATACTACGAGTTGTTATGATTGCATACGTTTTATTATAACTAAATGTAACCTTTTAAATCGTGCATTCCTCTTCTGATATTTCAAATCATACTGGTGTGAAATAATATTCAATTTTGTATATGCTTTCTTACAATTTAAAGCAAAATACAAAAAAATAAATTTAGCACTCGAAGGAGATAAAAAACATAAAATAAGTTTGGATTTTTCATAATGATTTCACTAATCGTCAAACATGTCTTGAATTTCAATTAGACTCATCAAAAATTGAAAGTCCCGAATAAGACTCATTAATAGTGTGCTCCTTTGAGTTGGCAGGATTGAATAATTTTTATTAGAGTTCAATGCAGAGTGATATTTAAAATCACACTCGTGAGTCATAGTATTCAATTGTGTGCATGTTGTTTTACAATTTAAAATACACTCAGTGAAAATCATAATGTAAACTAACTGCGGGTGAGAATTAAAAAGCAATCAGATTTACACACTAATAATAGATACATCTCTCGAATGTGGGCTCATTAAAGGAGATTCCATAAAGACCAATGGGATGGATTAGGTATTGAAAGGCTCACCTGACTTGTTTGTCGAAATCAAGTTAGCTCCCAAACGAAGGACACTTGAGATGTGGTGGCCTGGATGAAGCATCGGGCAGATGCATAATCCGCGGCCTCCGCCAGTCTTCAGGAGATTTCAAGAGCATCCCTCGCCAGGGCACCTTCCCGCTGTGCGCATGGGCTCTGGAATGCTATCGATGGCGCTGCATCTTCTGCCCGCATCCGCCGGCCCTCCCCGCACAGACCCTCCGGAGGTGACGTCACAGAGGATGCCTACCGAGGATCATTCATTCTTAATTCAGAAACGGCCAGTCGGCGATCGAATCCCGAGTTGACCTTTCTCCGCCCGCCTACAAACCCCAGCAAAGATATATGCAATGAAGGTTGCATTTCTAATGACAGGAGGATTACACTCATTCAAAAGATCCGCTTTCATTGGGTCTCCTCGGCGCAAAGAAATTGGCTTTGTCTAACAGATATCCTTTTTTTTATAAAAATATAAAAAAATTTCATACATATTAGTTTTGTCAGATAGGGCCTGAATGGCCGAGTGGCTAGCGATCTGGCTCTCGGTACCACAGGTTTCGGGTGCAGAGTCTCGGCGGTGCCATGAATGTTTGTAGTGGCTCGGAATCCACTTTAAACCGTAGGTCCCGGTCTAATACGATCGTAGAACGTTGCGGGGGCATTGTTTCTCCGCGTCCGTATCTTCAAGTTACACGCTCCCCCTCTGTAATGCAAAGTGAGTAACGTCTGTGCAGCACTTGCCTTAAGGCATCCAAGACCAAGCTGTCTAGGTGTTTGCCAGCTGCATTGGAACAACAAAAGTTTTGTCAGATGCCTGCTTAGCATGGTGCCCGATTCGTGGCCCCGTGGCAATACAGAAGGGTTGAGGTTAAAATCCACTTGTGACGTTGTTTGTAATTGCTTTCAGAAACGAGAAGACTCGATGGCAGAGGGTAGTTTTCGAGGAGATTTCTGGGGGTAGTTTTCCGAGTTTTCTCCCGCACGGCCAGCAAATACGGGTACAGTTGTCTCTAAAATGTTGTCCTGGAAGACGCTGTCATCCCCTTAACACTAGTTCGTGCTCTACATGAGGTCTGGCAGTCTGCCACCCTTGCCTTTTAACTGACAGCCCTAGGTACAGGAGTGAGGTGTAGAGAAGTTTATAGAGGATGCTTTTATTCAATTAATTTCTAATATTAAACTGTTTATATATTGTATGCAAAGAGATTTTATTAATCAAAAGATCGAATAATTTACTAATAAAAATGTTAGAGATTTAACTAAGGTTCTCTTTAGTTTCAATACATCCATTGTATATACGCAGATGAATATTCAAAATCGAATCGTTAAATATAGTTGCGACTCTGAACCCACCACCGAAATCAATCAGTTAAACGGAGACACTCAAAAAGACATTCTAGCTGATAGATTAGATAAAAGCCCCCATTTCCAACAAAGACAAGCTTCCCAGCAAAAAAAAAAGTGACCTCAAAGTACCCCTCATCTTTGGGAAGGTCATAAATCTTTTGATGCAAAACCAAAACCCGACGTCATACCGAGCGGCGCACAAAAAGATGGAAACCTTTCTCGCATTCGGTACGTTTTCCATTCAAACTGAAACCAAAAAGTTGGGAGAGCGTTCGAGAACGGCACTCGCAACTCACGCATTCATGTTTAGACGCGGCTTTAGGGTTTCCATTTCGCTCCCTTCTCTCAATACGATGCTCCTTTTTAGCATGATTTCGCGCGTCAATTTACTTTTGAATTCTAAACTTCTTCTATTCCCTAACGCATCAGTTCCTCTATCAGAATTAGATCTGTCTACTGTGAAAAGAATGCCTTCTATGAAAACCATAGATAAGGCATCCGATTTTTGAATCTGATCTTATTGTAGATCTGATTTGAGAAGCATTTTCAAATTCAAATATCGTTCTTAATTTCTGAAAATGATCTGTTCTGAAACCTCCTGTTTGGGTTATGAGTTCTACTTTTAGCACACCCATGTTTTCTTGTCTATTACTTGAATTGAACTGTTTTAAAGTAATTGTTTATTCCTGACTTTGTTACAAGGGCTTAACTGACAATTCGGACTGATCTATCACTAGAGACTAAATTCAAATCAACAATTGACACTTTTGAAGTTTTACTTGAAGCAGATTAAAAATTTTAATTTTTTTAAACAAGATTTATGATAACAAATATGTTAAGGTTAGTTTAATTGCTTTTCATTAGGATTTTACTAACTTAATTTACAACATTGTTGCTTCTTTAAAAAGAAACAAATATACCCTCTGCACAATTTTATTTTCAACTCATTAAAATGAAAAAAAAAATCAGTTTAAAGGAATTCAATAAAATAAAAATTTAGTTACACACTTATTATTCATTTAAATTCAATACTAAATTGCTCTGTTTATGTTATCAATTAAAACAGGATACGTACTTATTTATTTCTATTTCTAATGCGAAAATGCAACAATCCTCAGCAATTGATCCAGAATTTACAATGTGGATCCAATACTATTACGAATATCAAGCACTATTATGAATAACGTTATTTGTACAAGTTGGTAAGCGTGTTAAATAGGAATAAAAAGTAAATTGTCAACGACAAGTTATATCAAGTTACAACTTTTGATGAACGATTTTGTAGGATTTAAGTGACTTTTTTTTGTACAAAAATGCAAATATTATTATTTGAAGTGGATTACAATGAATATTTTTGCTACGGGATTGAAAATGCTTTTAAAAAAAAAATAGGAAAAAGTTGTGTGACTTACACATTATAAATCATCATCAGTGGCGCAACAGCCCCATGGTGGGCCATCTGGCAGATTACGGACGAGCTGTTTTCCTTTTTTACTGGGAAGGATTGTCATCCCTACGCTCTACCTCTACAGCCAAATTTTATAAAGTAATTAAGTAATTCGAATTTAACTAAAGACGCACATCTTTATTCCGTCTTAAGTGAACTCAGCGTTAACGTAGTTCTTGGGTTGTTTTTCTTTTTTTAACTGCGCTGCTATCTTCAATGTTTCTCTTATGTTTCAGTTGCCGCTGACTAAGCTTTTGTTTTGGATGTAATTTTCTGCTGTTATTTTGGCTTTACCGATCAAAATGCTGTCTTATATATAGTGTATAGATAGCCTTGTCTATTGTCTTACATATCAAAATATTATCTATAGATACCACCTTGTGATTAAGTTAATTTATCTATTCCATGAACACAGAATATTTAAAAAGAAAATAATTTGGAATAAAATTTTAACTCCCAGTTAGTGTTCATGTTTTCTTAATTTTCCGCCACTGCTTTATTTATTTATTTTTTTAATTTTTTACCAATGCATTTTTTATTAAAATCTTTCTAATTAGTTTATTTTTTTAAAATTTAGCTAATGAATTTCATCTATTCTACGGTTTTTTTTTTTTTGATAACGAAAAATCAAGCTTTCTTTTCAGCTGCAAATTTTTTCATAAGAGTAAAAGTTAGATTATAAATTGAAATTTAGAATTTTGTAAAGATAATGGCCTATCTTAAAATAATTGTTGAAAAGTTTTCAGGTGCAAACTTATAGAGGGCCGACTGTATAATGAACAGCAATTTAATTGAATATTTTCTCAATTAATGGCGGCCGTATGGCAAATTGGCTAGTGCTCTGGTAGTACAGGTTTGAATTCTGGGTGTGGCATGGGTGCTTGGTAGTAGTTCGGAATCGGGGCCTGAATGGCACTCGGTGTCACATGTACGAGTCCCGGCGGTGCTATGGATGTTTGTAGTGGTTCGGAATCCATTTTAAGCCGTAGGTCACGGTCTCATATGACCATAGAACGTCTAAGAGCCCAATCAGACTTTTTTTCTTTCTAATGCAGCTGGCGAACACTTAGACAGCTTGGTCATGGATGCCTTAAGGCAAGCGCTGCACAGACGTACTCACTTTGCATTATCCAGGGGGCGCGTGTAACTTGAAGATAAGCCACGGACGCGGAGTAACAATGCCCCCGCAACACTCTACGATCCTATTAGACCGGGACCTACGGTTGAAAGTGGATTCGAACCACTACAAGCATCCATGGCACCGCCGGACTCGAACCCGAAACCTGTGGTATCGAGTGCCAGAGCGCTAGCCACCCGGCTGTTCAGGCCCCAGCCTAATAAGACTTTTCACTCACATCTTTCCCAAACTGTAAAAGGGGCCACTCAGCTTTAGGCACAGTGATGTGGTGTGAATAATAATTCGGCATACACGTCAGCTGTTGGTCCCGGTTTTAATTAACCTAAAGTGTGCAAACAATGACTGTAGAGAAACACACCAAACCCCAATCTGTGCTTCATTACCTCACTTAAGCATTTATATGTGACGTTACATCACGACATATTCAAATTTGGGAGGATTAACAAAGTATTTTTAAAAGTATTGTTTCGCAAAAGAAGTCATTTGTGGATAAACTGTAAAATTTAATTAAGCATCTAAAAAAAAATGGGAAATACTTCCTACATTACTATCATACATTTTTTGACTTATTTAAATTGTAATCCTTGGAGCGTTATAGTATTTTCTCTAGAAATAATTCGTGAAAAATATTTTGACAATTTTAAATTTTAATCAATATTTATTAGCAATTTTAGAAAGGTGGCTTGAGAATAAACATTTTCGAACTCGTCTAAGTAATTTATAAATATTTTTTTTTATGTGCAACATAAAAATGATGCTAATGGGTAAATATTATTCTCCTGTAATAAACAGTTAGATTGACATCGTTCATTTTTAAAAATATTACAAAGAAAAGTAAATATGTCTTATTATTATTTTTATAAAAAAATTAATAATATGAAACTAGAATTTCTGAATTATTTGTAAATTTATAAGCTAGAACTGATGGGGCTGTCTATTAAATAAAAAGAAACTTACGCTATTTCTAATTTTATAAAATGAACAAACATAAAAAAACGTGTTTTCGAGGTTGAAAAAAAGTTAACTTAAAATGTTTCAATAAAAACAAAGTTGTTCATCAACAAAAAAAAAACTTATTTTTAAACATTGTTTCCATGGAATTTTTTTAAAATTGTAGCTGCTATAGTGTAAAAAGAATTTTTTTAAATTGCAGTTACATGCTTGTAAAAAAGAATTCGATCAATTAAAAACCCACCGTCTTTCTTGTAACGTTTTCTCTTCTAGATCCTGACAATTTTTTTCTAATGCAGCTGGCAATATAGACCGTGATCTTTTATGCCATAAGAGCTGTACCGACGTTACTCACTTTGCACTAACCAGGGGGCGCGTGTAACTTGAAGATAAGCCACGGACGCGGAGTAGCAATGCCCCGCAACGCTCTACGATCCGATTAGGACCGGAACCTACGATTTAAAGTGGATTCCGAACCACTACAAACACCCTTGGCACCGCCGGGTTCGAACCCGATAGCTGTGGTACCGAGTGCGAGAGCGCTAGCCACTCGGCCATCAGGCGCCTAGATCCTGACAATCAAATCAATCAATCAAAATTTGATCAATAAATACAAATCAAATCTATACAATGATTAAAATATCACTGAAGCCCCCATCATATGTATACTTTGCAATTTAGATTTCTTCGCAAAATTATTAAAAAAGTTACTTAATTGAAATGGTTTTTCAGAATAAAGTTGGTACAAAATAAATAAACAAACGGAATTTTCAAAAATGACCAGTATTTATGAATGGATGAACTTGTTTAGCGGGTAATATTTTCGATGAATCTTGTGTAATCAAAAAATTGTAATCCACTAAACGCTTTCTTAATCTGTTTAAAAAAATGGTAGATTGGAAGCAATTTACAACATCTCTATGAAATTAGGAAGGCAAGTAATTAATTCAGTGTAAGAAAGTATTATTGGAATATTATTATATGGTAATTATCGTAAATTTTTTATATTACTTTCCATTTCACTGAAATATTTTTACTATAATAATATATGTACTTGTATTTGTTTCTTGTGCTTAGATTTATTAATTAATTATCACCCCAACGCCTGTTCTGAATGCCATATCATGTTTTAAATTAAAATACGTATTTTAAATTGTTGAAAATCTGAAACAATCAAGCTCTGCTTTGTACTTTACTGGTATTTCAGTATTGCGTTGTAACATTTTTTATAAATAAATAGCTGTATAATAACTCGAAAGGTAGCATTTTTTATAAAATGAAATCCATTTTTAAAGATTACTTCTCACCAAAACAACATTGCTTACAAAATAGTACACCGGCATATAAGTATCAATCCTAAAAAGTATTTTTAACATAAAAGCGTACTAGGTTAAATATACATTAAATGACAAAACTTAAAATACTCAAAAACGTTAAAAATCCGTCAATCCAACAAAATTTAAATATGTTGCATTCTACTGGCAACAAACAACGGTTTAAAAGATTGATTACTCTAACTGAAAGATTAATAAGAAAAATTATAAATGGTATCTAAGTATTTTGGAAACATTTACAAAAATTAATAAGGTTTTAAGGATTTTTAGAATAAGAGATATAACTCTTTTATATAACTTTTTTAAATATAACTCAAAGAAATAAATAAACTAAAAAATTATAAAATAAATTTAAAGAATAAATACAACTAATTAAATCAAATAATTAAATATCATATATTTTCCTTTCATTTCTAATGAATTACCTGACTCGTGACACCGCTGATGAGCATTAGGATGGAGATTCAATCCACGGCGACTTTGTTGTAAGCACAGTTTTAAAAAATGAGGAGATTTGATGGCGTTTGTGATATTCAGCATCTTGCCTCGCTAGTTTGACTGCTTGGAGGATATATGATACTGGCCATTAGAACCACAGATTTCAGGTTCGAATCCTGGAGAGAGCATGAATGTTTGTTAATGGTTCGAAATCCACGTTAAACTGTAGGTTCCAGTCTAATTAGCCTAAAACATGCACAAAATGAGCGTAGAGCGACAAACCAAACCCATGCGATACGCAGATGTGGGGTAGTTCCCCCTAAAAAGTCCTCTCGGAATGCACTGCCTCCCTTCTTTAGCGATACGGAGCAGAAGTCAGACTTCGCTGGCGCTCCATCAAATCAGAAGCTGCACCTTCCTTCCGTGAGGGATACAATAACAGCTTTTCTATTGACTAATGTCTGTATTTCTAGGCTTTGTTAGGAAGAAAGCAAATCCACACGCAGGGATCCGTTGTGTTGCTTGTTTTAATAAATAAAAAGTAGTTTTATTGATAAAAATTAATTTTCAAAAATTGTGTTCTTTAAAATCACCTGGTATACACGAAAAATAGAATCCTTTTAATGCAAAAGAACTCAAGTTACATTTGTTAATGATGGAGGCACTTTAGATGCGAGAGAGAAAAGTTGAAAAAACGACGTAACTGATGAAGATAAAACAATTGAATTTTTGTAATATGTATATTATGTTATTTTGAGACATAAATATTAATAAGTAGAGCAATAAAAAGAATTTTTGATAAGGAAAATAAACTTAAAGTTGGACTTTCTTTCAGCAACTTAGAATTCTACTTTTCGTCCCAAAAATGGCATTTATTGTTTTTCAAATCACCAAAATTAATAGATTTTTAGACTTAGACAATTGTCTTAGTCTAAAAACACTAGACAATTGTCTTTGAAGCCTTAAGGCAAGCGCTGCACCGACGTTACTCACTTATCTCTACCCAGGAGGTGCGCGTGCAGATAAGCTACGGACGCGGAGTAACAATACCCCCCGTAACGCTCTACGATCCTGTTAGACCGGGACCTACGGCTTTAAAGTGGATTCCAAACATCCATGACACCGCCGGGACTCGAACCCGAAACCTGTGGTACAGAGCGCTAGCCACTCGGGATCACTCAAATTAATAGATATTTATTTACAAATTTTCTGATGTGATAGCTTAAAAACAAAATTTTTCTATGCTTCAAATAAATCGCTTTAAAAATCTCTCACAGAAGAATTTTTCATTGAATTAAAACAAATGTTTTTATTCTAAACTCGCATTGCTCGAAACCTAATTGATTGTTCTTTAAAATAGTAAAAAATACCACTAAATGAATATGCGCCTTAATAGGCTCGACACGGAATTTTAAAATGCATAATATTCTGAGAGTGTAAAATACGCTTTCTTCGGTGAGCTTCATGTACCACTTCTGCATCCTACCGAAGGGTGGTGATGGCAGGTTTCGCTCGGGAGGAAACCCGGCAAACTCCAACTACATAACTTGAGTAACATTCTTACACATAGTGTCACAATCGCATAGAGGCTCTTAGTTTCTGAAAGCAGTGACTACAACAATGCCACCAGTCAATTCGAACCTCCTGTACGTTAGCTACTCACGCTGCCCCCAAATCACGGGGAATGATTTGGTTTGTCGCTCTGCGGTCATCTTGTGCACACTTTAGGCTAAACAGGCCGGGACCTACAGTTTAAAGGGGATTCGAACCACTACAAACATCCATGGCACCGCCGGGAATCGAAACCTGTTGTACCGAGAGCCAGAGAGCTAGCCACTCGGCCATTCAGGCCTCTCCAAATCTCGGGAGAGCAGAAAAGTCGCTTTAAATAGAATTTTTTTCGGTGATTTAAGACAAACACTTCGATTCTAAACTCCTATGGTTTGGAAGCTGCATGCTTTTTACTTTTGAAAATCTAAACGCTCTTTTTTTTTACTCCTCAGCATCACTTTTCTGTGCTTTTATTTTTTATTCAATTCCTTCTGTTCAGTTCACCTCCCCTATATATATATCTTGTTCAAATTTTCAATCGTTCATAAAATACTTTTTATTCATTCACTCAAGTTCAAATACACTTTTTTTGAACTTGTAGCGGAAAAGGACACTTGATGTTAATACAATTTTTTTCAAATATTAATTCATTAATTAAATTTGATTAATTAAGTAAAAATTTTTTTAGATTTAAGTTGCGTGTATCTAATAATAGATGGCGCCAGATGTAAGAAGAAAATTTTCAGCTTTATTTGAAAAGGACTTTTTCTCTGCAATATAGGTGGAAAAAAAGTAGGGCTGACTTTAATTTTTTTTTTTTTTTTTTTATATATTACTTGTTTTTTTATTTTTACTCAATTTGCTTCTTAATGGCTTTGGCTTGGTTTGTCGCTCTATGGTCATCTTGTGCGGAGATTCTTTGCACCGGGACCTACAGTTTAAAGTGGATTCCGAACCACTAGCAAACATCCATGCCCCTGTCGATTCGAACCTGAAGCCTGGGACAATTTACTTCTGAGGGTGATATGACCATTTAGGTATAACGGAAAAAATTTAAGAGTATACATGAACATTTAAATGAAATTTTAATTGTTTTAATAATATTTTCTAAATATTTTTTTCATAAATTTGTTTACATTATATGAAAATTTAATGTAAGTAATTGTTTTCATCCGCCAAGCGTACTTTTCTAGACGCCAAGATGTCGTCCCTTTATTGTTCCTATTTAATTGTGTTTATTTTTTAATAAAAATTGGGTTTCCGCATAGCAAGACGTACATACTGCTTATTCCACCAATTACGTTAAAATAGGCAGGATTAATAGAAATGAATTTTATTTCAATTAGAAAAAAAAAAACATGAAAGATAAACAAAAGCCTTTTTTTTTCCACAATACCTTGAATTCTACAGAGCTATTAAACATGCAATTTCTTCCACCAAATTAATATATTTTTCTGCACTCCTTCTAACTACTTTGAAACCTTAATTATTCAGAAATTATTTGAAAAATAGGAAACTTATTTATCATGATAGATATCTTGGATTGGTTTTGTCTAACAAATGTTGAGTGTCGTCGAAAGATTTGACACTCTCAGTAAAGTGAACTTACAAAGTCAGCACATAAGACTTAAACAAAACATTTAGTTTAGCCATTTGGGTGATATGCAATAATTTGTTCAGTTTCGCTGGAGATATCAAATGGTGACAGAGTGTTTGAACGATAGCTGCTACGTGTTTAAGGAAGACTTTATACAATTCACTCATACAATGAGTTCATCCATTTGAATTAATATCGATTGTTATAAAAACCATTTTTTGTTGAATATACTATGGAGTTCATAGTATGATTTAATCAAAATGCAGCAATCTTAAATAATGTTCACTTTAATGAATATTTAGATTATTCCAAAATGAAATAAGTTTTGGTGATTTTTAACTAATAATAAAATATTAATGTTAGCGTATTTAAGATTAGTATAGTATTTTTTTCAGTAATAGTAAATTAGTTTCAAAAAATTAAAGTAGTTAAAGTTTCTGTTCGAGTTTTTATTAAATATTTTAAGAAAACTGAAATTTTTTTCATTTCGCGTTATTACTACAGTATGTTTAGCAAGTTTATTCGTATTTATTTGATCACTTATAGAGGTTTTTCTATAAACTCTAGAAAATTAATATTTATTTCTACGTATTTTATTAAAATTGAATAACAAATCCAATCACTCGAAATAATCCTCATTTTACTAGAATAAATATTTTCATTTCCTAGCAGCATTTTTGAGTGTAAAAGACCATGTAGACAGGGCCGGATTTAGATAAAAAGAGGCCCTAGGCTATTCCACTTATGAGGCCCTTTCTTCCCCTTTTAAGTTTGTAAATTACATGAGAGATAATAAAATACATCATTACTGTGATATATATCAATATGTTAAATGAAACGTGTGTGATTTGTACTAATCTTTATAAAATGTGGCACAATAAAAAAAAAAAAGTGGAGAACACTTATTTGGATATTTATTCTCAGCACCATATGTAGTACTTGTAACAATAAATAATCAAACATAACACACAGCATTTACAAAGAAAACAAAATTCAAATAAATAAAAATCTTTGACTATGAAAATAAAATATGCAATACAAATTATCATATTTTCTATCAAATTAAATTAAGTATATTCAATATATTGAATATTAAAGCACATTCAATTCAGATAAATTTATTTCATATTAATTCGCATTTAAAGTTTAAGTATGAATTATTATGAATTTTAAGTTTTAAACTAAACCAAAAAATGAACTTTATACAAACAAAACCAAATCACAAAAATATATATATATATATATAAATTTGTATATCATATTAAATTTATGTTAATAGTTATTTTTATTTAAAAACTTATTCTAATTTTGCTAACAATTTGAATGTAGGCCCCCTCTTGATCTTGTGGCCCTAGGAATGTTTCCTATAGGCTAACTAGGCTTCAGCCTAGTTAGCCTATAGGAAAATCCGGCCCTGCATGTGGAGATACAGCACAATATGATGTGCTTATTTCGGAACTTCTGTTTCATTGAACAGAAATATGCATTCTATAGAGAGAGTTCATTTTCTCTATATTAAAGGTTCATTTCCCTTAATTTTTGCAATAGATTCATTGAATTGAATATATAAATATTATTCAATTGATTGTAATGGTTTGAATTTTAACATATAATTTGTTAATTGGATAATTAATAGGAGAAATGTGTTGCTGTTATTTTTCTATAACCACCTTTGTGTATCTAATATTACTACATTTAATTAAAATAATCAATAAGCATTTTAATTTATTTCTTTGTTTGAAATCTTTTATTTTATTATGGTTTCTTTAATAATAGGTTATTTTTTGTTCAGATATTTTGCCCCACTATTTCATTTTTGCTTTGAGAAATTGACAATCGAATTAATTCATGGATTAAATAAGTTTATAATCACGAAAAGATTAAAAAATTCATTTGTTGAAAACAGATATTCATTCTTCTTGAAATCCGCTTCTGAAAAAAAGAGTCATCTTAAATGAATGCAGGAAAATTATTATAAAAAAGGAACGACAAAGTGAATCTTTTTTTCATGGAAATTGTATCATTTTTTTTCGTAATCTTATAATAGTGTTACGTACTGACGCTAAATACGTTAGCTATAAAATTTTACTGATAGATAACGTTTGCTGATAATAAATACGTAAGATATAAAATTTTAATAACATGCTTGATAAAAATAAATTCATTCGCATTGTTTGAGTTCATAAGTTGAGTTCATTGCATAAATTCATTTGCATTGAATGCGTCATTTAAATTCCATCGCATTCCATACGAAAGATTTTATCAAGAACATACATCCTCTTATCGGAATATGCTATCGTTTCTTAATCTATGCTATTATTGGATCGAGATAAATAGGATTAAAAATAAATGGAATTAATCAAAGTAAGATAAAATATGAGTAAAATAAATTTAAGTATCGAAAAATAAATATCAGAAATCAAACAAAAGTATTACAGCTATATTCCCTGTTTTATTTACGTTAAGATTACCTTCGAATTTTTATTAATTTGACTAACTGGAATTTTTACTGAAAATATAGTAAATACCCCATTGAAATTGTTCATCAATATGAAAATAAGAGGATCCGCACACTTGAAGGAACAAAAACTTGTCAATTTC
This sequence comes from Caerostris extrusa, assembly GCA_021605095.1. Taxonomy (NCBI): domain Eukaryota; kingdom Metazoa; phylum Arthropoda; class Arachnida; order Araneae; family Araneidae; genus Caerostris; species Caerostris extrusa. Next base: position 39,994 of record BPLR01019422.1, read on the forward strand.
AATGAAAAATGTTCTTTGGCAACTAACAAGAAAAAAATCGCAATTGTTTACGTATAACAAGACATTTTTTATGTTTTAAATTGTGCATTTTAAGTTGAAAGAATAAAACAAAATATAATTAATGAATCCTTTTTGACACAATTGAATTGACATCAATAAATCTAGTACGTTTCAGAATTCGATAAAATCATAAAAGAATGCCGAAATTGGTGAGAAATTAGTTCTCGTGCACGAAATGTTAACAATTTCGAATGTTGTTTTACGATTTGTGAAACATATTTTAGAATAATAAATTAAAGAAAAAAATTTTCAATCAAAACAAATAAAAATAGTAAATTCAATAAGTTCAACTTGAAATTTTATTGCTTAACTGCAATAAAAAATTACAATATTATTGAATTAAAAAAATCTAATGAATTTTATATAATATTGGATTAGACTCCAGATAGATTATATCGAAGTCAATAAAAGAGAAAAGTAAAAAAAAAAAAAAAAAAAAAAAAAAGTACTTTATAAAAAGTATGATCACACAAACTCTCACTATTTAACAGTGAAAATATTTTTCGATGAAACTAGTAAATACTAAACAAAAATATGGAATAAAAGACATACGGTTTTTTAAACTAATGATTTCCAAAAGGAAATTTTGCTGTTAAAATTGACTTTGTAATTAGTTAAAACTTACTAATTAGAATTTCTCCGTGATTTGTGGATGCGCTTCAGGTACAAAAATTACCAAATATAGTGGGCTCAACTTCTATGGGACCTGTTTGGAATACAGAATCAGAAAATCAATAGAATCAATACACTGCATCTAAATTTAAATAAAGGACCAAAATATAATATATATACACTCACTGCTGAAATTTAAGTCGGTAAATTTCGGAAAAATCGACATGTACTGCTTTTATTGAAACGAAATGTGATATTAAGTATCAAATATGTTTATGCAATAAGCAAGAAATAACAAAGATGAAAAAGTAGATGATACAAGGACTAGATCTAGTGAAGCTTCAGCAAACAGTGATGTTTTACAATTATCCAAATGTAAAATATACAGTACTAGCTAAAGTTAAAAAAAAATGATGAAAACATACATAAAAAACATGCTTCTAATGCCTGAACATCATACAAGATAAATCGTCAGCAGGTGAAATCTGCCAAAAAAAAATGATATATCAATGAATTTTCAGAAAATTAAATGATCAAGAACTGTTTTGTGAAAAACAAAACATATCAAATACTCTATTAAGAAAAGTATATCACAAAAAGTTTAGGTAGTATCTGCTTTTGTCAAAGGCTCATCTATCATTTCTTAACAAAATTATTATCGATGCCAATTCCAATGATGTTACGTACAAAGATGAAAATAATATTGAATTTTCATGAGTTATAAGATGAAATCATACTGGAATCATTAACAAAAAGATGTTTAAAGCCATAAGAAATAAACAAAGCCGACATTAATAGGGCATGTGAGCACCAAAATTCACAGAGTGTGACCATGTTTTCATGAGGTGATCAGAGTCAAGTAATCGACAGTTCTCCTGTAGAGCAGCTTGCAACTCTGTGAGGATGGCTGGGGTTACAAAAATGTACACAAAGAATGGTCGAGGGCCACCCAAAGATTTTCAATGTGCTTAAAGTCGCGTGAATTCGCCAACCATTTGCTAAGTGCAATCCCCTCCCTCCAGGTAG